>JAHXMU010000450.1:77775-288248 GCA_019455685.1 Philornis downsi | reverse complement strand
AAAAAAAAAATATACGGCTAAGAAGAAAGGACACGCTAGACTTGGTCCGATGATAAAAAGTTCGGTTTATCAAACAAAAAGATCCGGCAATGGCAGGATACTTTAATTTAGGATAGGATTAAGATTTGAATAATTATTTTAAATTTTAAAGAAAGATTCAATAAAGAAAATGAATGGAAAAAAAAGATTACCTAATGCAAATCTTGACGAAAATCCAGGAAAAACAAAAAAAAACAAAAGACTTGAACCATCTTTTTCTTGATACCAATTTAAAACTGCTGTTATTAATACATTCACAGATGATTCTTCATGCCTGGTAAGTAAAGGGCTCAAGTAACGCTTTTAATATTAAAACAATTTACATTTCCGATAAGCTACATATATTGCTTGTTAGAAATGCACCATTCCATTCAATTGATTGAAATCGCTCAACTGCATTTGAGATAAATGCTTCATCAACTTGAGAAGTTTGGCACGCGTTTGAATTACAACTATTTAATTTGTTGCACTCCCAAGTACTTTAATTTATTCAAAAAGTTGTGGAAGCACATTTGTTTATTGAAGCTACCTTGTGAGTAGTCAATAGACTAGGAAATCAAACTATTTGGATTTTTTATCTACATCGTCCCTTCAATTAATTCCAAATGCACTTTGGTGCGGCTGTTGATTATTATATAACAGATTTGGTATAGTTTCAAAAACATATAATTCAAAATTCAATTCACACAACCGTTTACCTACGATGTGAAACTAAAAAAAAAACATTTTCGAATAGTTATGATTTTATATTGAACAATTCAAAACGCTGAACATTTTCACAAATTCATAACGAAAAAATGAATGAAATTGTAGCATTAACGTGTTTTGCATAAATAAATATCAAAAAAAAAAAGACCTGGTAAACAGTTTGGTGGAATTTATTGCAGTTTATTATAGTCAGTTATTTACAATATTTTAAGAGTTTAGTTTGCTAGTAATGTAATAAAAAAAAACACCTAATAAATAAACAATTTCGTTTGAGACTCATTGAATGCAATACTTTTTTTATATGTCGCACTAAATGTTGGAGGGTATTTTAAGTTCGTAGTTGTCTGCTTATTAAATTTTAGTTTAATAATAGAGATGCTACTTGAAACTCGCTTCATCAGCCATTTTTACTTTATAAGTAGCAAATAAGCCAAATTTTGCTTTTTAAAATTTAATGTTATAAAAATCCCTGTTCTTTTTGCTGCCACAAATTTTATATCTGCTCTTGGAATTTGCTGTCTTTGACTTCATAAAATCAATCAGCTATTTTTGCATTTTTGCTTCTTTCGAATAGGGCAAAAATTATTTGAATTTGGCCATTAGTGATACCTGGTGAAATTCAATAAAAACTCGCTTTAATGCTTGAACGTTGCAGAAATTGAATTTGCAATTTGCAAACAGATTTTGTTTTTAATCCAGTTCAAATACGTCGAATATTATTTTTGGAAAGAGTTTTGGACACAGAGAGGGCCAGATTCAAGTCGCACGACATTAGTGACCAATGTCGTCACCACCGCGAAAGATAATCACAACCCCAAATCGTTCGTGTAGTATCCCATTGCAGCGTTCCTTGTGTAGTACGTGTCGCCGTTCTTATAGAATTACATGTCGTCAAACGTCCATGTCGTTCAGTTGGACATTGATCTGTGGCGCTTGCCGTTGACGAAAATGACTTCACCAACGTCATTTTCGACGAAGTACAGCCAAACAGTAGTTTTTTTTTTGTGGATGCATTGCCACCTGGCGATCCCCGTGTGCGTCGGCGTCGTCACACATACGCCAATTTTGTTTGTCACCCAAAAAAAATTTATGTTGTGTTGTCTATGGTAAATGACTTTGAGCTAATGGGTGAGTTGAAAATTGTACGGGTGAAGGCTTAACTCCTAACGCATAATTCATGGACTTGGAATCTGATGCAGAACAAGTCCTTGTGCAAGGCGAGGAATCAATTGCTCTGGGTTCACCCATTTACTTTCAGAGACAATGATGTTCTAAGCCGATCTGGCACTCTTTTGATGCACGGACCATCCGAATTTAGCTACCAAACGTTGGAGAGTCGATTTTGAAGGACCACTGGGTCTGTCACAGAATGGATGCAACGCACGCAATGTTGGTCCTAACGGGCGCTCACTTTCGTAAAAATAAGAAATTCCCTTGCATACCATGAATGAGATGTGGGAGAACTTCTCACATTTAATGAGCTTATACGAGTTTTATTTTTAAAGACATTCAACGGGATCTACAATTTAGCGACAGAATAGACTTTAACAGAGTTTTCGTTTTTTCGTCTACTCAAATTGAGGTGACTGGCTCTGAAAGAAGGATAGATAGCTGTATCGGGAGTTGAACTCACGATCATGCGAACGATTGTTGCGCGTTCATTTTTGACAAAAAAATGTTATAATTTACACGTGCTGCCCAATCCTGTAATTTGATATGATATTATTTCGTTATATCAATCATCTACAGCATTATTGATATTGATTTTAAAAAGGGGACGTATCCGGCAGGATGGAGCAACCGCATACATAGCTAGACCGGTTATGGGGAAGCTCCAACGACAATTCGTAAGCAAATTAATATCCAGAAACTCCCCTGACCTGACTGCACCAGACTTTGTTTTATGGAGTTGACATAGCCCAAGAGATGTACAAAACTAAACTAAGGAGTTTGACTGAATTGAAGCAGTCCATTAAAATAATAATTGAGGCGATTCCGAATGAATAATTTTCTGTTCATTTGTCGCATATGCGTGAATGCATATCATTTACGTCCTATCATCTTCAAAACTAATTAGTTAAATAAAATACAATTGTATTTTCTATACAATAAAAAAATAACAAATGAAATACATTGATTAAAAAAGTTGTTTAAATTTCTTATTGTATTGCAATTGGTGCGCCAGTACAATGTAGCAGGGTGGCACATTTCAATGATCGAATCAGTTAAATCAAGTTTTTACTTTATTTAAAAAATGTCAAGGACGCTTAAAAATGCAATGCAGATAAGTGAAACATTCTTGGTGCAATTTTATTGACAATATTCAGCCATAAAATAATCGCACTGAAATGTAAGAACATCATGTACTAAAGTAGCTTCGTATACTAGAAAGAAAGATGACAATTTTGATAAGTGGAATTTAATTTGGTAAGCAAAATTTACTTTTGTGAATATCTCGGCTATTTCAATATTTTAGACCCTTAAAGGCTTACAAGCCCATTAAACGATGTAAGTTTTATATAAATTAGTTTGTTGTAAATAAATTGTGTTTAAAATTCTATTACAATCGATTCTTACAAAATCACCACAGAAGTAGGCTAAATTCCAAATTTATTTATGCTCTTACATAAGCTTTTAGCATCTTTATCGTAAAGAATGTGTTGTTGGCATGCAAAATTCACATTTCCTGTCAATTCACGTTGAAATTAAAAAGAACTGTGAAAAGGAAGGGATCGGAAGGGGTGAATCATTTGTGACAGTATAACAAAAATGTTGTTATATTTAACATATTTTTTGATATTGAGATCGTAATATTACAAATATTATTGACAATAACTAATGAGCCGCTATCAAAAAACAAAAAAATTTTTTTCACATCAAGTTTGCATGGTCGTTTGATAGAAAAATACTACTATAAAAAATACTACTATTTAATGAAGAGTAAATATTACAATTACAAAAAATTTCCAATTTGTTAAACCTTGCATGTAAAAGTTAGTCCCAAATTGGAGATTAGTGGAGTATTTGGCGATTGCAACGATTTTGTTGCTTTGATTGTGTATTCGTAATTTGACTTATTTGGTACTTGATAAAATGTGGCTGTTTTTGATGCAAAATAGTTATCCGAAATAGTTTAAAATCACCAGAATAAAGAGGTTTTCCTTTCTGGAAAATAACGTAACTTTCTATCTGCTATCTGGTTTGGTTACAAATTTTTTAGAAAAAGATAGCCATTTTCATGTTTTGAGTTTGAAGTAGGAAACATTATTCTACTTACACGAGAAAAAAAATCGCTTCTGCCTCGAGAGTTTCGATACAAAAGCTCACCTATGCGAGATTTTTCAGTACTGAAAATAAAATTTGGCTTCCAAAAGGTACAGAGAAATTGCAATTTTGAATATGTCACGTGCCTGCTGACGGAACTGTGCATAGCTTTGTGAAAGAATTCCAGTAGTTGGGATTGGTAATGGCGCCAATAAATTTACGTCAACGCCGATATAAAGAATATATAACCACACCGAAAGGAAATATCGCCGAAACCGCTATATCGGATGAAGATCATGAAATAAACCGGTATCATCGCATTTTTTTACCGGTTTTCGTTGTTTTGTGGTGGTCAAATGATTTTGCTGTTTTCCATGAATAGTTGACGGATTTCCAGAGCATAATTGCAAAATTAAGCTTCATTACTTGTTACTGGGTTTCAGTCAGTTTTTAAATCTCTTAAAAAAATAAAGAGCACATGCTTCATCATTCCTGGTAATTTCGTCAAGCATGCAATGTCTATAGTTAAATTAAATCGCCAATCGCGCGAAATCAGCTATTGCAATTTATCAGCAAACAATACCTGCGTTCATCCTTGACACTCGTCTGGCGTTATTAGTCGCAGATTTTGGGCAGCTTTCTCAAATTTATTTAATATCCTTATGTCTTTAGATCCATATATCATACATTAAGGCACACCCGTACCCATGTTTTTATTTGCGTTACTTACTGGTTGGCTTTTACACTTTTTGCTACAAAAAGAGGTGCAAAGGCAAGGTTGTAAGAGTCGGAGATATCCTCCGAAATAATCGCATGTGTATATATTATAAAACTGTCAGATAAATAGACTGAACATTTGTGCTTTCTACTCCTTTTTTAAAAACTGTAGGATATTTAACTGATGTTCTCTCAAAGCTGCATACTCTGCATATTAGAATGTGGTTCATTACACACATGTTGGCAAATAACTAAAATTGTTTCTCTCTAAAAGTACCGCGAAAAAGCTTTGTATTACTTCAAACAACTACTTCTTCATTATTTTAAATGCTTACATCTTTTTTAAGCAATCGTGTTTTTTTGCTTTAACAAATATGTTTCCTATAATAAGCTTTAGTTCATTGCCTTGGCATCAGGCACGCACGCAGAATTTGTGTAGCATTGCGTATTTTGTATTTCTATAATCGCACATACTTTTACCAAACTTTCATGTAACAATTTCCAATCATTTATATGACTAAGCGAATTTTGATACCACTTAATTAAAAATTGATCTGGGGTTTTGTCTAAAATTGAAGGGGAATAAATAAATAAATATTTTGTGTGCATGCTATTATTTCGGAAGTGTGTATGTGCGTCTTAATTTTTTCATTTCTCTCATTGCGCATCGAAGAAGTTTGTGTTTTAAGTCTTTCGTTTTCATGCTTACTTAACTCATCTCTACACCTGTATGTCTTTACCTTCAAATGTATTTATGGCGTTTTCTTCTAGCAATTGTTCGCTAACCAATTATTAACAAATTACATCACCGCAACATGCAATACGTTCTTCTGAACCCGTGGCAAAAGGTGGATAAAATAAATAAATCTAACTCAAATGTATGTAATTTCTTTGTATGAGACGAATAGAAAAAAAAAAACAATATATTTTCGACATCATTAAAACGCTTTCTTCATTAAGTGTGGCCAATAATTTTGCGACCGGGCCGGGCCAGACTCAAGACTGGTTATTAAAATACATTCATTTCCAGCTGAAATAACTGTTCAGTCGTACCTGTTTCAAGCGATTGTTGCCAAGTTACTGCTACGCTCTACGAGAAGTGTTCTTTATTTTGCCAAGAGTTATTTTGTTATCTCCTCCAGAGCTACTTAATATTATTCTAATGACATTTTGAAGGTCAGCGTTATGGGTTTGAGCAAACGTAATATTATAGCTTGAAATAACAACAAACCAATCCGTGGGATTTCACTTGCAAAGATCTGGAATCTTGAGTTTTCTTGACAACTCAAAACTTGAAGATTGCATTGCGAATTAAAGTTCGAATCTGTGTAGGTACACTAAGCATTGTATTGAAATATTTATAACATTATTATTATTAGCAAATTGCTATCGAACATGTATTTGGCGAGGGTCCGACTCTTGGTTGATGAAATTTGTTGTAACGAAAGACATTTGCATAAAAATGTAATTATAACATCTAACA
This sequence comes from Philornis downsi, assembly GCA_019455685.1. NCBI lineage: Eukaryota > Metazoa > Arthropoda > Insecta > Diptera > Muscidae > Philornis > Philornis downsi. Next base: position 282,037 of record JAHXMU010000450.1, on the reverse strand, counting down.
TTGCTTAAGAAATTAATGTGATACAAGTTAACTTGACTTTTATAGAGCTACAAGTGCATACTAGTCATTATACCTTACGAGGGTTGATTCAAAAGTCGTTTTCTGTAAATATAGATTTAAAAAGCATGCGGTGCAATTGATTCAACCTTGACTCGTATTTAATCTTAACAATAATATAAACATAGTATTAGTATTCAATTTGATAAATAAATAAAAAATGCCATAACACCAGTAGCTTTGGCATGTCAACCATAGAATCTCGAATAGAACCAAGACATAGCTGAATTCGTTTTAAATCTCAAGCTGTTGATAATTTGCTTCAGTATTGATCTAGAAATGTCGCGACTTTGACAATTCCTATCCATTGCATTTTGAGAAAATTTAAATTTTTTTCGCTTATGAATGTATAAAAAAAGATAACTATATTAGTTTTTGATTGATTAATTGCATAAAGTAGTAGTAAGCAGTAACAGCATACATATTTAGAGGGGTCGAATACAATCTTGTGTCATTTTTACTCACAAATATTGAAAAAGTTCCAAACGGTCCGCAATTTTGTCTGCAAATCTTTTAAGAGAGATTCTACAAACAGAAACTTTTAATCAAGTTTCGTTCTTTTATATAAAAATGCAACATACATATTGGTATGGATACTGAGATCGTAGGTCTTAAACCATCGTAGGTCTTATCGAGATTGAGAACAAAAAGCTAAGACGGTAATTTTTACATGGGTACTTTTGAATATCTAGCCATATATAGTATTCTAGGACCAGATTTTGCATTTTTTCCAATGGAAACGGAAAAGTATATACGAGGTGTGTTCAAAAAATAAGGTGAATTTTCATTTTTCTCAAAAAATATTTATTTATTCATCAATTTCCATTTTATCTCCTTCAAAGTAGTTACCTCAGATATAATACACTTGTGCCAGCATTTTTTCCAATCCTCGAAGCAGTTCTGTTATGCACTGTTTGGTATGTGCTTAAGCTGTCTCAGCGATTCAGATTTATTTTCTCAATCGTCACAAAACGCCGTCCTTTTATGGGTCTCTTCAATCTTGGGAACAGAAAAAAGTCGCAGTGGATAAATACGGTAGCTGAGGCATGATAACGTTGTCGCTTTTGGCCAAATAATCTCTCACAAGCAAGGATGAGTGAGCAGGTGAATTATTATGTTGCAAAATCCATGAATTTTTTTTTTCCACAATTTCGGACGTTTTTTTCGTATTGCTTCACGCAAACGGCACATAACTTCAAGACAATACTCCTTATTTACCGTACGACCTTGTGGTAAGAACTCCTGATGCACTACGCCATGGTAGTCAAAGAAAACAGTGACAAAAACCTTTACATTTGATTGAACTTGGCGTGCTTTTTTTGGTCTTGGCTCTCCTAGACTCTTCCATTGGGACAATTGGGCTTTGGTCTCGATGTCAATACCACATACAAATGATTCGTCATCAGTTATGAGCCTTTTTAGCAAATCTGGATCATTGTTGACGTTATTCAACAATTCCTGAGCGATGGTCATGCGACCTTGTTTTTGGTCAAAGTTCAGCAATTTTGGAACGAACTTCGCTGCCACACGCTTCATGCCCAAAATTTCCTGAAAAGATTGCACGCATGAGCCAATTGATATGCCGACATCCACAGCAACTTCTCTAATTGTGATTAAACGATTCTCCATAATAATTTTCTTCACTTTCTCAACATGTTCATCGATTGTTGGTGTGCTAGGGCGTCCTGAGCGAGCGTGGTCATTCACATCTTCTCGATCTTCTGTGAAAAGTTTGTACCACTTGTAAACCACTATACCACTGCCAACATTTCAAGTGTTTTTGGGCACTTAATTCTATTTTTTACGCAAAATTTGATGCAACTTCTTTGATCCATTTTTTTCGACAGCCGAGAATCGCCGAACATGCAAAACACGTCTTATGTATGCCTTCCACAAACAAACCAAACATGCTTTATGGATAAAAGCGTTAACATATCTTCGAGACGAGTGTACCGATATAAAAAAAAATAATAAACGAAAGTCGAATGTACATAGCCCGCGAAATTTGAAAATTCACCTTTTTTTGAACACATCTCGTATATAAAATTGTGTTCCTTCTGGGTATACAAACTACTGGACCAGATGTGGAATCTTCCACAGCATGCTCTCATTGGCCAGCACGAGGAGTACCAAATTGAGCAAAATCAGATCTGTTAAAAAAACTTGCAGAAATGTTACCTAATACTCCATCTAGAAGAATGAAAATCCTTTAGTCATTATTCATCGATTCTAATATTATACGACCCTTAACTGAAGACAGTGTAATATAGAAGGTAGTTGATAAATGCGTTATAGGACTTTTTCCAGGAAACATTCAACTTGTCGGCGTGGTAAGTGGATAAATATATTACATATGATAGTATGCAATTTTTGGCACGCCCCAGCCATATGTCGGTACATCGTCCACCATTCGAAAGAAATGTATCAATCAAGGGTCAAGTACTAAACCAACATGTGCAAATATTTCGATTTTGCAGTATTTTCTGCTTTCAAGTTCACTTTATTGAATGATGTTTTAATTACATTTGATCCATTGAGTACATAATTTGACATAGTTTGAATTGATAGATAAGGATAAACATATGTTTGTATAGGTATTATATTAGAAAGGAAGACTAGGAGTAAGACAGGACATATTAGGTTTAAATTCTCAAAGAGTAATTAAAATATGATTATAATATAAGTACATAATTGATAATGTGGCGTCTATGTTATGCAGTCAATACCTTCTAGAATATATACATTGCTACATGTGTTATTTAAAAGTAATTTATGGCGGTAGATATGGAAACTCATAAACTGTTTTATGCAACCTCCTTAGTGTTTAAGCAGTTATTGGACAACCCTAAAATAAATACGACTTTTTACAAGACAAATTATTATTATTATTTGGCATTGTGTTGATATATCACCTTCGATAGTATAGTCCGCTGGTTGATTTGTTATAAAAAGCATGCTCAGAATATGAGATTTCTCTGTTTATTTCCAATATTTATTAAGTAAAAGCAATGTAACGTGATAATCGATATGTGTGGGAAAAACTGTTATAATTTACACGAGTTTTTAAAGAAGCCTCCTAATTTTGGGCTAAGTTCTTGAAAAATTCCAAAAAAAATGTAAGTTTTTATTAAAAAAATTAAGTAAGCCGATACATTGTATGTTGTATGAATGAAAAGCTCTTTGACATTTTTTCTTATCTGGCGATGAGTCGATATGTTGTCCAAGGCTGTAGCGGGTAATGTCACTACAATATTTACGATAGCTGCATATACTAACCATCAAGTCACGGTCGATTAGTGATATCGATGTGTATATTAATTTTGTAATACTCTTGGGCATTTACAAAAGCTTTCGTGTAAATTTGCTTTTTCTTAATTTGAAATTACTTTTTAAGTTCTGTGAGCAGAATTTGACGACTTTGCTCGTGAAATCAAAACTTTTCCTGAACTCTCCGTCAATATCGATGCCATATAGAGCTTTATCGAATTTAGAATCAGGCTAATAAGGTGTTAAATGTGATTACACAAGTATCTACTTGCAGGGAGTCGGTAGGCGTGGACTAATTTCATTCAACAAGGGGCAAAATTTAGACGGCATTATATCATCCAATAGAGGATTAAGTTTAACTAAAATTTGGCGTCAATAATGCTATTTATATGGTGGGTTATTACATTATCTGGGAAATGTTCGTATTTATATGTTTTGGAGATGGTCAGAAAATGCGTAATTTAGGGCACAGTGATATAATTCGCTTTCGAACCCTATACTTATATTTGCATGGAAAATACCAGAATGTTTAATGTAATTTGATTTAAATATTGCACCCATATGAGATGACAAACATATTGAATCGTGCGAAGTTTTCAGCCAATTAGATATGGTGTTAGTTGTGATCAGATTTTGCATGTGCGTTCCATCCAAATGCCACATTTAACGTGTTGTTGCAGAGTATATTAAATAGTAGAAGGCTTAGCCAAAATTTGGATATTCCAATAAAAATATGTTAAATCGTGCAAAGTTTGGTTGAAATCAAACTATGTAAAACGGTTTTATATATTAATGTATGGATGCATTCACGTGGTATTCAATTCCTCCCAAATTTCACATTCAGGTAAAGATCATCAACAAGTTAAGTCACGTCTGTCGAAATCTGGTTATTAAACAGTTGGCACGGAGATGAGGTAAGCCAAATTTTGTTTTGAACCTTCCGGATCAACTTTGAAGGATGTTGAAATTAGTCAGCTTTCTGTTTGTGTAGACCGAAATATTTTTAAGCTCGTTAATAGAAAATTTAAAAAACTGATGAAAAATAACTTTCTTGCTTCAAAAGTTGCAAATTTTGGTACTTTTTACAAATTATCCTTTCATAGACATAATAAGTTGTTTATTTATGTTATTGATTTATTTAATATTTGATAAATATTTCTTACATGGAACAAATATTAGCGCGATTTAAAGGAAAGAAGAAACTATTTTGTCATGTTTTATACGGAATTGCCGAAATAATAATCTTAGCAGACAGAAGAAGTTTCCAGTCCAACAAATTAGGGTCTCCATATGAATAATGACATAGGCAGCAAACTAATAATTAAAATTTATGTGTTCTTCAATTTATCAAAATGTGATATACTATCATTGCAAATAGAAAAATTTTGATTTTAGTTACAATTGTTAATTTTACTATTATAAAATACCCTAAACCGTTATGAAATTCTTTTAAAACTTCTACATGTGAATAATATAATTATTATAAATTAGTAAGAATAATTATTATACTTTAATGTCTGAGCTGGGACCGATTTGTGACGATATTAGCAAAATCTAACACTTTCAATTTTAAATATCAGTTTTTGGAAATATATATGAATACATGTATATAATAATATATAGCTGATATCAAAAATGTCCTCTGCAACTTTTCATCACTTTCCTTTACTTAATCTCAAAAATTCATCGAAAATAACTAACGTAATTTCCGTCACCGTTTTGTGAGAAACGTTTGTTGCGTATTTACACTCTCGTACGTGATAGTTTTCTGGGCACCTTTCCTGCACATTACGTATGTTCTAATTGCAATCAGTTTTAATTTAAAGCTACATCGCCTCAAAGTGTATATCTTAGGCAGATGTTAACACCTCGCCTGTCTTAACTATTTTTAATGTGAATATCTGATTCTTGAAATACCGGTGTGTTTCCTTTAGAGTTGATTAATACCAGACTTGAATTTTAAACTATAACTTTTAACAGATACACCCAGTTTGCAGAATTCACTAGAACTGGAAGAGAACAAAGCACGGAATCGCCAACTATTCGCTAATGACAAATTTTCACACAGAATTTTTTATGAGAGTGTCTTGAAAATAAATTCCTTAGAATTTCCGTTGCTTTCAAAATCAAAACAAATGAAAATATTAAAGCATAAAAAACAACTAAAATAATTCATAATGACTTTTTTACATCTTACTGAACACATAACGTCATTTTTAGCCGATGTTTAAGCTGTTAAAAAGAGCCACATGCACATTGCATAATACATTTGCGTCAAATCAATCATGCAATGTTATAAAAACCGAGCGAGCAAATTATTTATTTTAACACATGTTTAGAATTTATAAATTTCTCGACAGAGGCAAGACAACAAATGAAAACAAATGTATTTCAAATTGCCACTTAGAAAAATTAAATGGCACTAATGAATTTCAAGTCTGCACAAAGTGTGAAATCATTTCAGAAAATCGAAATAAATCTCAGCGAGTCATCAGAGACCGAGGGATTGATTGATTAGCCGACAGGCAGATAATTGACAGTACTTGAAACTGGCGTTAACTATTTCGCATGACACGATAGTGGCAATAAACAGTAATTGTTTCAAATTACCAATAATATGTTTAATGCGAATTAAAGTATCCACCTAACTGCTTTGGTGATTGGTAATAATAATTGAACCTAATCAAGTTCGTTACTAAAGTCTTCTGTTTTACTCCGGTACAAACTAGCGTGAGGATGGAATGTCTGTATGTGAGTGCTTTATTTACAAATTTAGTTTATAATACATTTGTTGGTTGTTTGGTAATATTTAATTAATACAAACATTGAATCAACATAAGTTTTCATAATTTGCTTTTAACAAAATTTGTAAAAATTAAGGTTTTCCAAGCGCTCCATTGTGTTATTGATTTTGATGGTTACAGCTTTGATTAATGGTGTGCTGGCATCCTAATACAAGATTTGTTCATTTCAGCATACAGTTTGTACAATTAGCAGGTGTTGAAAACCATTTTGTGCCTAGAAGGCAATGGCATGTGTGTAGCAGTGCAGGAACTGGAATATACGAATATAAGCGTTTATATCCAGAGCATAGCTATTTTACTTCAATTTTGTAGGGCAAATTATCCAAACGCGCAGAAATTCATTTACGTCACAAATCTATGTTGTAAAAATGACCGCACTCATTTTGAGAAACTGAAGAAAGAAAATACAAAAATTATTATTATGAATTTTTAACTGATTTATATTAGAGCGAAACATTTATTCATTACTTTTTTTTATCGCGGAGGTAAGACTGTTGCAGATCATAAAAACCCATCAGTTTTTTCGAGTATTCGGGTTCGCGGGAGCATAGATTGGCTAGAAAGGTTTAAATTTTAAGCAATTTTACATAGAAGCATAGTTTTGTCTCAAGAAAACGGGAAATTTACTCATGAAGATTTTCGTAATATGATTTATTATAATATTTGCTATTGAACTTACTTTAATCGGTGAACTTACATTTATTTTGCGATAAAGCACCATTATTCTTTATTCCATGGTTGAATTTCGTGGCCGTCATCCGAAAGCAGTTGATGTGACAGAATGAATGAATCGCTGAATGCACAGCTGCATTTCAAGATGGATATTCTGTAAGATTAAAGAAACAAAGTATCAATATATATAAGATATTGCATGAAAATTTCGCCGTGAGAACTATTTGTTTCTTTATATAAAACAGTGTACTCTGAAAGACAATATGCCCATTTTCAATGACAAACTATTATTTTTTTATAAGACAGACACTAAAAATAGTTGCTCTCATGATCCTGATTGTTTTAAAACGGTATTAATATTTAAGTTTGCTCCTTGACCGACAGTTTGGGCCGACCGGCTTAAAGTACGTAGTTAAAAGCAACTCAAGTGAGCATTATTCTGCAGAACATGTAAAAAAGTAGCCATTTGCTGAACAATAGAAAGAACCTTTCGCAATTGTCGCAAATAGCATAGGATGCATTTAGTGCATAAAATCACATTTATTGGTGTTTTTAATACAGGGTGGCTCAATAGAACGAGCATATTCCATCATCTTTTTTTGCGGGGTAGAAAAGGCGCGGGCGGGGGGCGCCTACATCGTTGGGTTGGCGGGCTCATGGAGTTTTAGTCGCTATGAATCACTTCGACGGGAAGCGTCGCGCATTTTGCGTGCGCGCATTTTACGAGAACTCTCGTTTATATATTGCTACTAGGCGACTATATTGTGCTGAATATGGACCACTGAATTAGTAAAGCTCCGAGTGTTAATTTAATTAAAATATGGGTAAAGCGTTTTAAAGAGACCGGTTCAACATTTAAATCACAAGCAAATGGTCGCCCAAGAACATCTAGGACCGAAGACAATGTTGAGAGAGTTATGGAGTCAGTACGAGGAAATCCACAAATGTCGACTCGCAAGAGATCGTCTGTCTTACAATTATCGCGACGAAGTTTGTAACGAATTTTAACATTGGATCTTAAACTCCATCCATATAAGCTGCAATTAACACAAGAATTGAAAGAGTCTGACTTCATAGCAAGGCTCGCATTTGCTAATGAAATGCTTAATCGATTTTCCAATTTTGACAATATCCTTTTCTCTGACGAGACTCATTTCCTTATGAATGGGTTCGTAAACCGTCAAAATTGTTGTTACTGGAACAGTGAAAATCCCAAAATCAACCACCAGAAACCATTGCATAGTCCTAAAGTGACAGTATGGGCAGCAATCTCTGGCAGAGGAATAATTGGTCCTTTTTTCTTCGAAAATGCGCGGGGCCAAAACGTCACGGTTAATACGGAACGCTTTGTTGAGATGTTGGACGAATTTTTGACTCCAGAAATTAAAAGTTCAAGAATAGTGAGTTCCAGAACTTGGTTCCAATAAGATGGAGCTACCTGCCACACATCAAATGACTCCATGGCGGTGGTGAAGCAGATGTTCCCTGGCAGACTGATTTCGAAAAGAGGTGATATCCCATGTCCCCCACGTAGTCCAAACTTGACGCCTCTTGACTTTTTTTGTGGGGATACCTCAAACAAAAAGTCTACAGTAATAATCCAATAAACATTGTTCAGCTCAAGGAGAATATCCGTGGTGAAATGGCAGCCATTACACCAGTATTACTGAAGAAAGTTTTCGATAATTTTCGTCTGCGATTAGAGGAGTGCCGTCGTAGAGAGGGTCACCATTTAGATGATGTCACTTTTTAAAAAATAAACTCCATTTATTACTCTACAATGCCTTAGATTTATTTTAACCATATCTTTTGTATTTATTTTTTAATCTAGTTTTTAAAATCATAGGACTAGGGTAATTTCTTAGTTATAACACATTTTCCATTACAATTGCATGCCCTGCAATACAATTTTTGTTTTGTAATTTATTGCGAAATATGAAAATCGAAATGTTGAAACTTCCCACTTCATTAAGAAAGGTTTCAATTGTACCAACAGTTTCAATGTCGATTTTAGAGACCTTCACATGCATATGTGTGTTCTATATTCAGTAAACCACTTTGAAGAGCATTTGAAGTGGGATACTTTAAATTTTTTCAAATATTTTTTTTATTGATTGAAGATATTTTCACTACTGTAAGAATTTTTATTTAAGTGGCAACTTAATTGACAACTACGGTAGACATCATTTTTGTATGCCATACGTATATCCCAAATACAGGGTTATGTATTTAGTAGTCTCTAAACCGCCGGTCTGTCAAGACTGTCAACTGTTAAATACCTGTCATCTGAAGTGTTATTTATTTCGTAAACGGTTTGCCATTTACGAATATGGATCGTTTAACAACCGAAGAACGCATACAGATAATTAAAACGTACTACAAAAATGGTGATATTAATCGAAAAAAAAAAATTTCTTCAGCGATGAAACTCATTTCTCACTCAGTGGTTACGTCAACAAGCAAAATTGTCGCATGTGGGGTTGGAGGATATATTGTTGCAACCAATCCAGAGGCGGTTATTTAAATGACATTGTATTTCGTACATAATGGCAAGGTTCAAGCATTATAATAAAATAAAAGTTTCATCGAAATCATGGCTTTATATGTGTTTTGTTTAAATTTACTTTTGAAAGCAAAAAATGGGCATCCCTGGATAAGAGATTTTTCTCCAATTAGTCATGGCATGTTATTATGGTATCTGTAACCTTGTTCATTCTTTTCCCTGAGTTACTTCGTCAGAATGTGAAAACTCCCTTTTGATATCAGAATCTGTTTATGCTGGAGCCTTTTTGTCTGTCTGCATAGTATGGCTTAGATATTGAACGATGGCTCATAATCCATACGATGCCAATACTCTCTGTTAATAGTGGATTCTTATAATAATAATTTTTGTTGAAAAAAAACTCAATTTTGTCCTGGCCATTTTTGCCCATTTATTTTCACTGCTTGAAAATGGTCCAGAGACATCTAGTAATTTCCGCCAGTTGACACCTATATCATCAGCGTATGCAATGGGACATGGCTTTCATTGATGATTGTACCAATGGTATTTATTGAAATTTTCCTCATTTAGATATGATCCAAAAGTATGACGCAGATGTTGCACGATAGGCTGCCATCCTGTGTAAAGAATCGTTTAATATAAAATGACTCAGTACGATTTTTGCAAGTATTTTTTATTTTTTGAAGACCTCCATCTCATCAGTGTTTTGGTACACAGACGTATACGTGTAGTAGAAATATCAAACTCGAACTTGATTTCGAGTAATTTTTGCAAATCTGGCTGTCGAAGGCAGCTTCAAAGCTATTGAAGCTATTGATTTCATGTACTTCTTCTCTAGGATTTATCGTTCTAGAGAGTGCTGTTGCATTTAGTGGTCAGGCGTGCAGTTTCCCCCTTCGCAATTGGGGGCAATTTTAAAGGGATTATAAAAATAATATTAGCTAATCAATGAAATCTGATGCAATCATATGAAATTTCAATCAATAATTGGAAGTTCCAATCAATAATAATAATAATAAAATTTAATTATTTTTCTGTTTCTTCAGAACCAAAAGGCAGATAAGAGGATCTTAATAGAAATACTTTTTTTTATAAATGAATAGACAACGTTTAAACAAAACTTGTTAATTGAAAACAACTTTTTTTTGGATAAAAAACGCCTGAATTGTCAACAGTTTTATAACAAAGGTGTCTTCTATGCTGAAAAAGAGAATTACATTGGAACTTAAAATGCTCTTAAAATAAAAATGGAAGAGAAAAGAAAAAAAGACTTTTTATTTGCTATTATTTGGCTAAAAAGCTTGTAGACAAGCTTTTCTTTGCCAGACAAGGTAAGATATGAATTAACTCATTGTGCTAAGACAAAACTGCATAGACCAAAAACCACCTACTTATCAACCAGCAACGGTATAATAACTGATTCAACTCAGAGTGTGAGAAGAGGGCCTAGACGGCACAAAGACAGTTAGCCACGAATATTGGAATAAAGCATAAAGCACTACAAGCGGTAACCAAAACTTGCGATCACGTAAACGGCCAAAGAATGAGAGACAAACGAAATGCCAGAGAAGAGAAGTAGTTAAGGAAATGGCTAAAATAATAACAACACAAACAATAACACACAAAACGCAAAACAAGTGAAGTGAAATAAACGGTGCAAAAGAAAACAGTGGTGAGCGGCTCCACAACTCCAAGCCAGCCAGTTAGTTGAGTCGCGTAAGTCAGTGCGAGCGTTGCGTTTATGTTGCACAGTATAGAGTTACGATCTTCCGAAACCGATTTATATGACTGACAAAAAATTCCAATATTCCAATCACAGCAATCTAAAGAATTAGAGAAAGAAGGCCGTAACGTAAAATGTGGCGAATTTGTTCATGAAAACAGCGCTATAAAAAAGAGAAAATTGAAAAAATACAAAAAATAAAAAAAATAAAAAAAATTGGAAAAAAAATTCAAAAAAGTAAGGAAAAAGAAATTCAAACAAATTAAGGTGTTTAACAATAAAAATGGCAAAAATTTAAATTCACGCAAAGAAAAAATTGAATAAATTAATAAAATAACAAATTGAAATATAAATATACACAAATATGGAAGCTCAAAACTAAATAAATGGTTTTAAGTTAACTATAAAATTGCTTCCTACTATAAATGTGATTTCAAACATCTGACCAAATATAAAGATATTTGAGTAAAATATTCCGAATATGAAAAAAAAATCATTAACTGTGTTCGAAAAGTATGCAAAACTAGAAATAGCTCAATGACAATACTCATTGTGGTTATTACAAATGAAGTTCTGTTTTATCTAAATTATTGTTTCATTTAAATTAAATTACCGTCAAAGAAATGTATGAAAATAAATACAAAGTTTATAATTGAAACATAAAACTTTTCATTTGGAAAAGAATTCTAAATTTAAAAGTTAAAACTAAAAAAAATTATTAAAACTTAAAAATCAAATATTGCTCAAAATATTAAATAAATTCTGAGAAGTTGAAATGAGTTTAGATTCCAAATTAAATTTCAGTTAACAGAAACGAAATAACTTAACATACAGTCGTGTGAAGCTGACGCAGTTTTCAAATAATGTTTATTAATTTCTTAAGAACAAATTTTACTACAATTATGTACAAGAACAATTTTATTAAATTTTGAGCTAAAAATTATATGTAGAAGGCGATAAAAAATCTTTACTGCTGTCCCATTTTTCAGGTTCAATTTTTATATTGCTATTTTGTTATTCATTTGTGTTTAATCAATTTTGTCACGGAACATTGATTTCTGAACAGTAGGAGAACCTAAATTTCTCGGGTAATTCGGGTGTTATTTCTTCAAAAAAAAAACTTCAAAACTATGATTAGAGTTCGTTTCTTTTTATGGAACACTTTTGAGTAACTCTGATAATAGTTCTAAAGGTAGCTCTCTATTAGTTATAAATGGTATCTGCGAAATTTAAATCTGACATAATTTTCGATGTTTTCGAAATAAAAATATTTATAGTTTTTGGTATCTGAATATACATTATTCTTTGTTTTGAGCCTGATTTTGGCGATAAAAATAACAAAAGTGGTTCTGGTTATGTAAAATTTTTGTTTGGATTTTATTCGGAATTTTTGCTAAAAAGGTTTTTTAAATTATGAAAATTTCGGACTGTCATTACATACAATTCAGGAAAAACTCTTTTATAATAACCCTGCATTTACTCTAGTTTCCAATTTTAGTTTAGTAATTAGCTTAATTATCCAAAAACTGATTCGCTTTAATTTTATCCATCCGAAGGAGATTTATACATAATTGCAATTCTGTTGTTTACACCTGTATATGGCAGAAACAAAAATGCTAACAGTTTTGATTCCAATTCGTAAATTCAATAAAAAAAAATTTAATAACAAATAGTTGTTTCCGTTTCAGTTTATTAAGCACTTTGTTTGACATTTTTTCAATTCTGAAAAATAAACAACAATTTTTAAACAGCCGTGGAAATTTCTGAGAATTTCAAACAAAAAACACTATTTGTTGCATTTTCATCTTTTGCAATTTATCTTCGGATCTTTTTCTGCTAAGAAGAGAAAACTGCATCAGGTTTCAATTCTTATCGAAATTAAGAAACCATAAAAAAACGACATTTCCATTTCTGATCTTGGAATCAAAGCATCCGTTTCAATATATTTTGATAGAGCAACTTGATCAATGTGGTGTTTTTGTTTACATTTCAGCTAAGAAGTGGGGCAAAATCAAACTTTCTACTTAATTGTAAATGAAATGAAACCCGAAACGAGACTAAATTAAATGATGTGAAAAAACGTTGCATTATATATTGATAATGTGAGATAATATTACAGAAGTAATAAGGTTTATAAAACTGATAGAATAGGCGTAATTGTAATAACTGCCTTATTACTGATTAGCCTCCCAAAATAAGGCATTTGCGAACAAGGTCTCGAAAGGTATTTTCATTTTAGAATCATACGGCTAACGATCTCAAGTCCGTCCAACGAAAATAATGTTGAATCTAACCTTGAAGGTTGAAATCTGGAAATTGTAATGTTTAATATCAAATTGTTTGATATCCATCGATTATTACGTTCTAGAGTGAGAATAAATTTTCTGAAGTCACGTTTTTAAGAAGAAGTTTGTTGAAGTTGTAAAAAAATCTACTTTGCGATTGTTTGGACGCCTCCAGAAACATTTTTCTATAGTAACGTTGATCATCAGTAATCGATAGATTTATGGTAAAACACGCAATTCTGGCATCCGGTTCATATTCTATCTAATCAGCTCAAATTGTTAAAAATCAGATTTAAATTTTTGAGCACAAACCTTAGGTAATTCAAAGTTCTGAGACCGAAAAGAGTAGAGAGCCTAATTTCGTCCCAGCGATATTTCATTTTCGAAATATCAAAGAGAACCTCTGGACGTTGCTCCTGGCTTCAGTAAAAACCTTCGACTGAAACACTAATCAATTCATTGGTCTTGCAACTAATTGTCTGTTTTAAGTTCAATAATGGGACTTGAAGTATGGGATGTTTTTGTTAAAATTTCCATTTTCTTTATATCGACACTTCTTGGGAATTATATTTGAAATTGAGATATAAAAACAAAAAATACAAAATTGGAAAAGGTGTAGTCTTTCGTTGAATGAATAATAAGTGCCATTTTTTTGTAGAAATTTTGAATGATTTTAGATAATTTAGATATTTTGGGCTTCAGTCATGTTATACGAAGCAGTTATTCTGTTGTATCTCCTATTGTGATAGCGGATTCTTAATTTAGATGTATAACATATGCCAGTCACAAAATTTCTACAAAATTTTCAAATCATTTGCGGGTTTAAAAAGGAGCTAACTGTACGTTTTTAGAAATTGTTTTTTTTTTCCAAACTTCTATATATACTTTTGCAACTCTTAAACAAAATATATTTTCAACATCTGTTCAAGCTCACGAGTTTTGTTGAAAGAAATGTAGCTCTTGTGGTCTTTTTTAGGGCAGTTTAGAAATGTATGAGATCTCATTGAAAACCATCACATTTAAATACATTTTAAATATATTCTACCACCAGCTATATTAAAAAAATTTAATTTTACCAAGTACTGCAAACTCCTTTGTGTTGCAAAATGTTAGTTGTATCGGAAACAACAGCAGATACATAAAAAGCAATGACATCATGGAAATAAGTTGATGTTCCCATCATCTTCTCTGCACCACTAGAAATAATAGTACAATCTCAAGCGTAAATAGTCCCCATAATGGATCCTTATTCTATCATAGCTAATTAATGTGAAATAATATTTCTGACATTTATATAGGAAATATTCTTTTATTCCCGGTTTTCCTGTTCCCGGTTTGCATTTATTAAAAATGCAAAGGCTTAGTTCCAAATAATTAGTTAATGCTCGTACTATTGTTGTCATAAGATAATATTTCAAAGTACAGAACACTTTGACTAGGTATAAAAGTAAAGCTGAAGAACAATTTATGTGATATTTGAGTTCTTCGAGATTAAACATTACGATATTACACTCCGGGATCTCTCAGTTAGAAATTTTCTGGGTCTGCAGATGCTTGTGCTCGTTCATTTTCGAATTTTGCGTTTACGATTATAGGGGAATTAGAAGGATTCGGTATATTTGATTCTGTCGATTTGTGGTTACTTCTGCAGACTAAGGACCCCAAAATTTAACATTTTCCCAGCAAATACCATAAATTTCTTAATAATGTGCGATGTCTAGAGAATTCAAAGATTCAAGATGTTGGTTATGAAATACAAATTTTGCTCATAATGAACCGTTTTATAACTAAGGTGGCTATTTTTATTTTATTCTTAAGCAGACTAAATTCTATTTCTCCAGAGATATTCAATAGATGTACTTGTCGCCTTTCAATAGAAATTTTAATATGTAGATGGAAAACATTATGTTTTTATTTATTTTACATATTTTATTTTCAAACCATGCGTAATAATTTTCTTTCCCCTGTCCCTCTTCAATTTACATTTGCCTGCTGATTTTTTGTTTACTTATTCCGCCGCAAAATTTTCAATTTCATTTTCATTTGCCTTTGCGGCAAAAGTTGTTTCCTCTCCCCCTGCTTCCACGATTTTCCATGCTACAGTTTCGGTGTGAGTTTTTCCATCTCCCAGTTCCAAAAGGAAAAACCAGTTATTTGCGCGATTACGATGTTGTAAGGAAAATAAATATAACATGGATAAAAGAAAAACAAGATAAAAACAGAGAAAAATACACACAAACAGCAACGGCAAAGTTATTGCAATTTTTCTGTAAACGCAACAATAAAAGTGAAATTAATTTGAAAAACTTTAATGTGAGCAACAAGAAAAAAAAGGAAAAACGTGTAGAGAACGACAGCAGAAACAACTTGAGATAGCTTTTAAAGCCATAGCAAACAAAATTACTGTTACCCGTTTGCAGTTGTTAAGCAACTTCTCGCCAATTGTTTTCTTCGCTTTTTGCCAAAAAAAAAAAAAGAAAACATTCAAGTGTTTGGAAGACACGCAAAATTGCAAGAGAAAATTTTGTGAAAAGTTAATATAAAAATACGAGAAAATAGTTTGAAATATATAACGTAACATAAAATAGAAGATAAACGTAACTAAGAAAATATTAAAAATAATTATTGTTGTTTTTTAATCTATTTTAAAACTTACATAGCCAGAAAAATTAAAATAATTTGGATAAATTCCGCCTGAAACCCAGCTAAAGTTAATTTTGTACCGGATTTTTATCAAAGCGTCACCATTAAATCTTTAAAGAGGTGAGTACTGCAACATCTTCAGAGTTACAACTACCTTCTCATCAACTGTTGGTAAAATTGTAAGAATTGTATTACGCTTTGCACATTTTGAACTTGCGCATGAATAGCGTTCATATGTTGTTTCATCGGATCTTACGTTAATTTATGTTATATCAGATGAATTGTTTTTTTTTCTATTTAAAAAACGTATATATCTTCTTCCCAAATGTCAGACAACATTTTCCGAACCAGACAAGAGATGGTATTCGAAACTTGTTTGGATCTTTTGAACGGATATTTACAGTTAATTGAAAATTTATTGTATTGAAATTAGTTTACGATAAAACCATGTTCATGAAATGAAAATAATTAATTTTAAGGCCCGTTGTCAAAACAAAATCAAATCAGAAAATAATTTTGATTTGTTTCAATTTCGAGAATCCGAATAATATATACAAAATTGTAATTCTGATTTCGGAAACTGAATCAAAATTGTATTGAATTTGGTTTCTTTTTTATTCATCTAAAGCGAAATTACAAACGATTTTGATTTCGATTCTTACACCCGAAACGAAATTAGAAGGAATTTTCATTCTGAAAAGTTTTGGTTGAAATTTATCAATTCAAACAGCAGACAACATTGTTGAATAGCCTAATATCGTAAATTCTGTTTCATTGCGCTTCGATAGAAAAACAGAATAATTTCGTTTCAACGTATGAAATGAGTTGTTGTTTCTGAAGTAAACCAAAAACAATTTTCTAATGTACTACGAATAAATTTCCAATATCAAAACTGAACTGTCGTGATTGTCCCTGATTTATTCAGTTTATTTTTTCTAAGACTTCATTTTAAGTAGACTTAATTATTTCAAATTTTTTAAATTTGCCTAAAATTGTGAAGAAAATATGTCATAAATCATCTTTCCGTAAACTGAGTGAACATAACTTTAGATTTTCGAATCTGTCTTCAGTAAGAAGCAGTATTTTAAAGGCTTGTAGTGTTTTTCAGTAGCCATTCTCTTTTTGTCAATCGCCTCTAGATTCTCATTTTCCAATTGGAGTGAAATACATTTCATTACGATACAAAAGACTTAAGCAACAAACTTATTTGAAATAATTGTTAGAAATATAATTTATCTAGTGGAGGTAAATTTGCGCTGTATTTGTAGCTGTTTCTAGTAGCTTAACGACAATTATTCTAAAGCCAATCATAGTCAAAGTTTCTTTTTTTTCCTACAATTATGCCTCCAATATTTGAAGATAATTCATATATTCTTCATTATGGTTAACAAGATATTAAGTATTACGATTACTCAACTCTTGCCCAATTTCAAAATTAACCTACCTATGGCCATCAAATAAATCTATGTCGAATTTTAGTCCTCTACATCAAGTAGTACGACCTCTATCGTGTTTTTAACAAACGCGCGGACAGATGACTGGGCAAACAGTCAATTTTGTTATCATTAACTTAAATTTTAACTAAAACATTTTTTTTCTATTTTCAATAAATATCGAAGAAACTGGCTAACAGATTCCGTTTTGGAATGAAATTAGAAAACTAAGCAATGTTTTTTTAAAATGTGAATTATCTTTTGATATTTTTGATTCTAAATGCTAAATGTAAAATGTCATAACAACAATTTCTTTGTATTAATTTGTATATATATTAATTCGTATTTGTATTTGTTACGTTATATAAAAAACGAACTATGTTAATAAATGGATTTTTGTCATATAAACAGAAAAATGGATAATAAGTTAAGATTGGACTTTACTAGGTAACAAGTGAACGCCAATATCGTTTTTCAGTTTGTTAAAGGCTTTAAGTACAACTGTAAATAAATGACTAAAATTTGCTTATAAAAAAAGTATTAAATTTGAAAAAAAGCTCAAAATTTTCATAAAAAGTATTAAAAAACTGTACTTATTATTATTACTACTATTGAAAAAAGAACCTTAAATTTAAAATAAAAAAGAAAAATGACATAAAAGTGCAAATTATTTGGGAAAATAAATTTTGCGTCCTATTAAAAAACTTGTAAAATAGGAAGTTGTCCATTTAGTGGTTTCAAAACCGACGGTCTGGTAATGCTGTCAGCTGTTAAACTTCTGGGGGCTGAAGTGTTATTTATTCAGTAAAAGGTTTGCCATTTATGAATATGGATCGTTTAACAAACGAGGAACACGCAAAAATAGTTAAAGCTTATCACAAAACTGATAATTCAAACGTGATTCAACTCGACCGATTTTGACTTCATTGTGTAAGAAGTTTACAGAAAGCGTAAGTTCACGTTTTGGCGACGCCAATTGGTCACCAAGATCATGCGATTTGACGCCGTTGGACGTTTTTTGTGGGGCTACGTGAAAGACTGTCATTACTCGGATAATCCCCGAACGTTGAAAACTAACATTCGTTAAATTATCGTTGAGATACCGCCCGAAATGCGCGAAAAAGTATTTGAAAACTACCTCAAAAGGATCTACTGTTGCAGCCAATACAAAGCCGGCCATTTAAATTTATGCATTTTTCAAATTTTCATTTTGATCAAAAGAAAAAAAAAATAATAATAAATAGAACTAATTTTGTTCTTATACTTCAGTCGATTGCATTTATCTCATATACCCTATTGCAGAATATTGACCTCAATATTTGTTGCTAATTTTGTTCTAATTTCCCCGACATATCTTATGACGGTTTCACATAGTTTGAGATATGATCTAAATAAACAAATTTCGCTTCCAAAATGAGTATTGCCCAGGGTTAATAGAGAGTTTGAAAGGCCACTGCTGCTTATTACCTTACCTTTATATAACTAATGATGGGTCCCGAAGTTTTTAATAGTGGGCAAACTTGGAACTGACGTTTAGTGCAGAGCACTGTGATTTCGTACAGTATTTTTGCAGATATTTAGATTTTCAAAATTACTTGTATGTTATTCAATACGATACAGGGCAGTCAAATAAAATGCCTTTAATTGAAAAAAGTGTCCAAGATATCATTTATTTCGATAGCTCTGTATACCAGGCATTTTAGATGATCAATTGAATATCTTGTAGAGGTTCCTTTACGCTCCTTCCCATAGTTAAGAATGAGATTTTTTTAAGGTTTTTCCAAAAGTTAGCTAAGGCAACATTTTGAAGCCATTAAATGTTTCCAGAGCAAACACGAAACACACAAATTAATATTTATAGAGTGTCAAATTAAAAAATTATGTACATATTGGCGAGTGCTAATGGCTATACCCAATATTTAACCAAAATGAATATTTCAATATTTCGGAAATAAAACTCATAGTGAAAAATGTTCTGGTACTAAATTCGTTTACCTCAAACTTATTTGTGCGACATCGTTTCTTTCTCATTACAATCTATCTGTGCGTTTTTATATTCTATTACCAATTTTGAAATTTATCTCTCCATATTTAAATGCTACTGTGTAAAAATATATGATTATAGGTCGTAAGAGTACATTTTCGTGTTAATTAGGCCGCACGGAAATGGAGATGTTGCTGGAATAATTTTCAGGTTTTCGTGCGAATAACCCAAAATTACTTCGTCAACATGTTTCCGTAGTTATTGAAAAATAACTTCTGATGCTTTTGACAATATCTCCCACGAAATATGGTACTTAATTGCGTCCTTGGGATATAAAAATCTTCCAAAAATATTTTTTTATATTTTTTTTTTATTTTTTGGTGTCTTGTGTGATTAGCGATATAACGACATCTAGTTTCCATCTTACATTATTGTGGCCATTTTTCGAAGACAATTATTTCTTCAATTTTGTACCACAGTGAAGAGGGAATTTAATATCTCTGAATTTAGTTTTTATTTAAATAGTCTACCTATTGATATGAGCAATACTTTTTAAAAAGTTATCTTTTGTAGGAAGTTGAAATCCTTAAAATGTCATCTGAAATTGTCGCGTCTTTTGGTTAATGGAAATATTGATGTCTACTTACTGTGACAAAACCACATATGACGACTAATTGCAGTTCTTACATACCAGTTTGCAGGTTCTTTAAAATTGTTAATCTTGACGGCAAATCAGATGCTATATAGGTGTACTCATATATGACAAATTTAATTTAGTTTTCAGTGAAAATGGAAATTTTCTACAGGCAATTTAATCATTCTTGGATATCATAGTTGGGTCATGGCTCTATCTGCAAATGTAATTTTCACGATCTTTCTGTAGTTTTTTTTACGAAAATTTGGCAATGCATACTTACTGGGGTTCCAGATTGCTTAGTCCTAAAAATCATTTATATAACCCAAATGAACCATTGATTTTATTTTATCTGTTGCTCTGACACATTGGCCAACGGATAAAAACTAAATTCCTGATTAAACGTTTTTTGCACTCACGAAATGGAACACAATTCCATCTGCCATGGGGTCATTTGCCCTTTTTTATCCTTTTGGAGAATTCTCAACTAGATGAATGTGATGCCCACCTTACATGATAGTGGCTGGACATTCAACTTCGAGTCCACAGTCATCTGGCAATGAGAGTGTTATTGTCTAAAGCAGCAAACTTGTAAGTTTTTTGACCATAAAAGGTTGCTTAAAGCGATAATGCCTAACTAATAAATATGCATATTGATCACTTCCCGAATGCTTTGCAAATAATTTCTCAAATACATGCTATGCCTGAATTCAGAGAAAACGAAACTTCTTCACACAAAAATATAAAATTAACTGTGTGCTCCCATAAGCTTTTTAAAAGTTGATATTATATATTCCTTTTCAGCAATTCGGATTTCGTGCCAAACACAGTATCTTAAAATAGGTGAACAGAATGACAATTGAAATTTGTAAATTCTTTGAACATAATAAGCATTGTTCGGCAATTTTCGTGAACATCGTTCAAGCATTTAAACGTTCATAATCTTATTTGTCTGAAATTACGTTCACGATAAAATACAAAGTATGAAATTCTGGAGACTCGAAAATCAGAGCAGAGATTCTTTAAACACGTAGTTTTAGATCTATTGTACACTTGATTAGTCATTCCAATGTACAAATGAATGGACGTCGTTTAACATTCACACTGGCTGGATGTTTTAGCTGCCCTGTTATTAATGACAAAATATAATTGACAAATTTGATTATCCGCATTAATATGACGTTCAATAAAACTCGTTCCATAGTCCTCATTATTATATGTGTTATATATTCTTAGCAATGTTAATAATTCTCCATCAGAAAAAGTCGTTTATGTTGGAATTTATCTAGAATTCAAAGTCAAGACAATAAGACTGTGAGTAATCCAGCTTTACGGAAATGGCCAAATTGTCCCAAATCTTGATGTAATACGGAAAGTTCAGTGAAAAGTATTTAAACTTATTCAGAAATTGTTGTATATTCCGATTATTGAAGTATAAATTTCCCGAATCCGTAAATTGTTAGCGTCGGAAGAAGCATCCTCCTAAAATGAAATGATTTATCAACAATATGAAAATCTCATCGAACCTATGGCTCCCATAACAGAGTATTCCTATGTTAGAAATAAAATTTGTCCACTTGTTGTTAGGCCTATTGAATAATTAAATGAAAGCATTGTACAAGAAAACTAACGACGTTTCCTATCTTCCTTCCCATGTTTCTCAAATCTCTTCTTAGATAATATTTTGTAGTCTATAAATACGATATGTAGGTTAAGTACTCGAATTTAAATGTGTGTCAGACGAATGCGGAAACGAAATAAATGATGCCTTTTACCGATTTCAATTTGATGTTTTTTCTTTCAGACATTTCAAAATAATGAAATCACATACATTTATAACAATCAATGAAAGTGTGATTGATTGACATTTCCCTCTAGAGATGGAATGAATTTGTAATAGACATTTGAGGTATTTGTAACTGCTGTTACAATAATATATTTTTGACTGAAAAGAAGGTCTCATTGCTTACTTCAAGTTAGTGCTTTTTGGTGTAGAGTTTAACAGAAACTTGTATAAATTGTATTTTTACTTATATCTCCATTAATAAAACATTCTGCGCCGTTTTGTTGTCTCCCCCATAGTTTGTTATGAAAATTTGTAATTGCCACCCACATCTAGTTGCTTCCATAGTGTGTGAATGCTGTGTGTAATTGTGTGTGTGCTTAGTGTCAAGTCTGGCAAATGATGCAGTCTTAGCAGCGTCATTGTGGCAAATAAAGATCATCTGTGGCATTGTCGTCATCCGCATCAGCGCAGTCTTCTCGGCATATGTACGATGATGCATCATTGTCGTCTGTTACTGCCTTTTTTAGTAGCAGTTTTCGAAATTTCATTTCATTTCGATTCATTTCATTTTTTTTTTTACTTTACTCTGATCAACATTCATTGCATTTTGTCATGAAATCACCTTAGCAATATCGGAGCCATAGGTAACGTTTGGATGTTTGCACTGGATCACAGTGATGGGAGTTACATCTTCTTCTGTCATATCTTCGTCTCCTTTAGCAAAGCAAAACAATTGTCACAGACACCTACTGTCTTTTGTGCTGACTTCAGACGTTCCATTTTTTTGCACTTCCCTCGAGATTACAACAGATGAGAGACATATTACTTAATGGTTTATTAGTAGCATGCTATTGTTTACGTTAAAGTTATAAAATATTCTGGGGGTTATAAATTTATTATTGTTATCATTTACATCATGCATTTGCGCCGGAGCACTGGTATGTACTCGCATATAATATTCATTTAACACTGAATACGAAATTTTCAAGATATTTCAATGGAAGTTTCATAATGCCAAATTGTTAAGCGGCGGATGTTACAGTACTAGAGCGCAGTCTGTTGATATTTCTAAATAACGATAGTGAATTAGTGAATAGTGAAGAAATGCCAATATGAAATGATAATTGTAGAAAATTTAAAGTTTTAAGTTTATTTCAAAGAAAATATCGAAAATTGGTTGTTTCAAAAATACAGGAAAACACATATTAAAAAAAGACAAGTATTTTAAAAGTGTTTGAAATGATAAAAAATATTACTTACTTACTGGCAAATTACTAAAAACATAGCGCATATTGGATGTGGATGCCAAACATTACATACGAGCCTAACTGGATTCAGAATTGTTGGTAACTTTTAAAACTAAAAAAAAAATACTTCGCCCAACGTATATCTGAATGTAGAACTTACATCATATGTACACTGCTAATGATAAAATGACTAATGAATAGTTGACTGAAACGAAACGACTAAGGGAGGACGACTTTTATGTTAACCTTTATGGTTATTTTTCCGCCTCTCTTACCGGTCAAGCTACAAAAGCAATGTTTCATGTTCATATATTAAGTATTCTTAATTACCTTTCAGTTGGAAAAAATGGATATTTGAAAAATTTTTTTTTCAAATTTGTGGAGAAGAATTCGAACAAAACTAAAGATTTAAGTTATCACATTGTCAAAAATCATAATAACAACATTTAGGTAGAATATTGTACAGAGAGAAAATGTTTGAGTTTGGCAAAAATTAAGAAAAATTACACATTTTAGATAAGTGTTTTAGCCATTTGAAGACGGTATCACGTATGTAGTAAATGTTACTGGCTTTTGGTTTTAGCATCTTTAGCATAATCGGCAGAAATATGGAAGTAGAATCAGCCTAAATAGCTGGTTTGGTTTTCACTATCAAACGTAATAATTGGTTACTCTGTGTACTTGTGTTGTTAAGAAACCAAAGCCTAATGTATGTCATAAAGCTTGAAGGTTTCTCACTGTTATATTAGTTTATTTAAATGATTTTTGTATAACTTTTTTCAATAATTTTTGGAAAAAACTGCTGAACGTGGTTAAAATTAATTACCTGAAACTGCTTATTACTGCTTAAAATGAAATTTTCATATTCAATTACTTCGACGTGTATATTATTTTTAACTAAAAAGCGTTTGTTGCCTGATTTCATTTTTCAAATGTTTTGAGAATATATTCACGTGGAGAACTGATTTCCGAAACGGCTTCAAACATTCAGCAGGATTGGTGATGGATGTCGCTACCAAATTCATAGTTACTCATTACTGTATGAGGGTTACAGGAGCAAATTTTTCAATTATCGTTTTCTTATCATTTTGCTTTGCTCTACCATATTTACGACAGTGGTAGATGTAATTTATTGGGCCACAATTAAAATTTTCGGCGATCTCAAAGTTGACAAAGTAGCAAATAATGATAATAATAAATATAATAATAATAATAATAATAATAATAATAAATAATGCAGCAATCCAGTTCTATCCGCCCATCAGTTACTTCCGGATATGGTTGAAATGCATTATATATTTGTACATAGAAATTGCAAATCGATATATCTAGAATTAGGCAATGGCAAGAGAAACAACTTCAAACTTTGAGTACTGACTTTGAATCATTCATGCTCATACTCTCATATAGAAGTAGATGGAGTTTTGAAAATTCTTCATTTCTAGTTGCTTGAAAACTTGTTTTTACAATAGGGGTCTCAATGCAGAGAAGCATTACCTACAGTCTGTGGGATGTAGGAAAATGAAAAAAGTTGCTGTTTTATCACTTCCACGTAAAATATATGGTATAAAAGTAGTTTATATAATCCAAGGAAATTTCCGAATTTAAATAAGTTACAAAATACGAGTAAACGAAACCGTTTTTTCAACTTTTACACATGGTTTTTATACTCGTACTTTCAATTTAATGTTCGGTTTTTTGAGGCGTTTTAACATGTCGAAGTATGAGCTCATATATTTTTCTGCCGGCCACTTCCAAAACCAATTCATTCACTACTGTCATAATTCAGGACACTGCGCTGTATAGCAAAACTGGTATACTGGTTAGGGTCTGGCGCAAGAGGATTTTTGTTCATTGATATAGTGCAAGCAATACTCTTCTTCTAATTTACGGGCTGATGCAGGAACCAAGGTAAATGAATTTGCCCACTTTATAGAAATACATAAATTGGTTTTGTCCTCGATTATAACCATAATCAGCAACAATTATTTCTGTAATATTATGAATTACTTCCTGTTGGCAAAGAGACACATTTCATTTATAAGATATTAAATAATATAACTGACGTCAATTAAAAATTTGATAGCTTCAAATAAAATTGAAAATTTGTTTAATAATCAAAAAAAGTAGTGCAAGCTAAAAACTAAGCCCAAATATTTGTTTAGTTTCGCCGAACTGTGAAAGACAAAAGTAGTTCAAATAATTTGTTTTCGGAAGAAATTTGTTTTCGCTTAGAAATTCAAAATTATTTCTAATTTCGTTTTTTCCGTAAGATTCAAAATCAAAATTATTTGTAATTTTGATTCTGATGTATGAAACAGAAACAAAATGCAGTAAACTTTTGATTCAGTTGTCGGAA
The DNA here is from genome assembly GCA_019455685.1 of Philornis downsi. Classification (NCBI taxonomy): domain Eukaryota; kingdom Metazoa; phylum Arthropoda; class Insecta; order Diptera; family Muscidae; genus Philornis; species Philornis downsi. The sequence continues at coordinate 256,640 of JAHXMU010000450.1, read as the reverse complement.
TCAGTACAAAAAAGTTTTATATTTTAGATATACTTGTATACTCCAAAAACAGAAATCGGGGCTATTTTCGTATTTAATTTCGTTTCGGCACAAAAGTTGTACATACATAAATTACTTTTCTATTAGGCTACATTGCATGCTTATGATTGCATAACGGTAGCTTAGATTATACTGTTTTTTTATTTTTGTTTTTTTCTTCTCAAAATCATCAACACAGCGAAATTATAAAAAAAATATATGTGAATATTTCAATAATAAGAGGTGATTTCTTAATCGTAGTTTTTTTTTAAATCGAATAAAACACTCAAATTTGCATCATATTTTAACATTTTTTATTGGAATCGATAAATTGGTCTTTGCCATTTCAATTTTAAAGATAATTTCAAGTAAATGTTGTCCGCGGCTCCGTCTCAAAATTGCCCTCTGGAAGGTCCAATTTTTCGTCACTTTTTCGGGCATTACGGCCTGTATTCTACGAATAACGTGTGCTATGTTATCCTGTAAGTTTCAATGGTATTCGGCTTGTCCACATAGACTAACGACTTGACATAACCCTACAAGAAATAATCAAGAGGCGTTAAATCGCAAGATCTTGGGGGCCAAATCGAGAGATAAGCTGCTGACCAAATTCATCCCTCAACATATCCATTGTTTCACGAGCAGTGTGGCATGTTGCACCATCCTGATGAAATCACATGTCAACCAAGTTCAACTTAGCCAATTGGGCCAAAAAAAAAAAAATTGCGTATCATGGCTCGATATCGTTCGCCATTGACAATAACGTTTCTTCCACGGTCGTCTTTGAAGAAAAATGTACAGATGATTCCACCAGCTCATAAACCACACCAGACTGTCGTTTTTTCGGGATGCGTCGGTAATTTGTGTATGGTATGTGGCTGTTCATCACACCAGATGCGACAGTTTTGCTTGTGTGCGTATCCGTTTAGCAAGAAATGAGTCTCTTCGTTGAACACAATTTTTCGATAAAACAGCGGATTTTCATTGAGCTTTTGTAAGGCCCATTCACCAAAAATTAGACGTTGTGGTAGGTCATTCGTCATTCCATGATGAAATGGCAGAGTATACTGTACACTTTTCACTTTGACAGATGACGTTTGGACGCCATTATCAACCAGTGCTGCCAACCAGAAAAACTTAATTCTTAAAAAATCACCATATTATATTTCAAATGGAAACACAGATAATGTTTATTTTAAAACCTTTATATTCTATATGACAATTTCCAGACATAAATAAATAAACCTGCCTTTAAAAAACAAAAATTGTTACACTGTGCGGCATTGAGGAAATCCATCCGTCGCTGTTTAACATATTATATCGCATAATTTGTTGATTGTTTTGTTTGTTCGATGATACAAAATAGGAAATTAAACTTTGCGAAATATAAAACATTTCGAAAACATTTTCTACTCCAAGGAAATTCTCGTGGCTTCAGTTTAAGCTATGCATAAGCAAAACTGAAATTTAAATATGAATTTATAACTAATTTTATAATCATTCCGAATTTTGTTGGCATTATGACGGATATTCATTTTGTCGGCGGTTATTATTTATCAAGGTTGACCAAAATGAAATTTTTGCCGTTTTTTTTTGCTGTTTCGCATTCGCAAAACATTTTGAATATTAGCTAATTTTTATAGGTTTGTCTCCCATAGTCTGTTACAAGGCAACACACGAATCTACAAGGTAGAAACGAATCTTTTTTTTCTTATTTCACATGTTTGTTTAGATGATACTAACAGATATCTCTAAATTTCTGTTATTTCTATTAAAATCACATAATGAGTCTTCAGGTTTTATTCGGATTGTTTTTTGTTTCTTTCTTCCTCACTCTGCACTTAAATTTATATACGTAAAATGATTTTTGTTGTTGTTAGCGATGTGTTAATAAGTCATGATTTAAATATTGATTTGTTGATTATGCTTACGATGATGGTGGCATAAAGTTTTGTATGGTATCGTCACATGGTGAGACTGCGAATGTGTGAATAAATAAAGCTAGTTTATGGAATCCACGAATTTTGTTTTTTGGGGATTGGGGTTAAAAATTTCATGAATAAGTTTTTTATATATAAGTATAGAAAAAGAAACGTAATGGATAATGAAGTAAGATATAACATTGGGAATTTGAAAGACACCTATGACATAGTTTAGGAGAAAGACTGACAGAAATAGTACAAAAAATACGCGTAAGAAAATTTGTTACGTAAATCATTCGAATCGATAGAGTGTGGGTAAGCGAAATACTTCTAAATGGAACCAAATAGTAGATCAGTTATCCAAAAAAACTGGATATAAAAACAATTTTTTTCAATATGAACAAAGTGAGATTTTCCGAATCAACTACGTATCTGGAAGTAACCAAATGGTGTTGATTTTATGGTATTTTATTAATACTTAAACAATATTTGGTTCGAAACAAAAATATTATCGTAAATAAATTTGTTGAAGGGTATAATAGTAACAATAAGATGTGAGAATAATCTGTTTAGAAACAAAAAAACAAGATAATTTTACAGTATTTTCACAGGAAGTCAATATTTCAAGTCCTGTCAGAAATTTTCAGTAGCCACTTACATTTCTTTCATGAGAAACTGGTAGTTAAATTGTTCCACCATCAATCCAAAACACAAAACCGGTAAATTAAGCCTCTATAATTACACTGGTCTGCAAATTTGAAATAAAATCGACTGCAGAATCTGGGTGCGCTAAATTTGAATCTGGCATAAAAACTGGGCTGTCACGTCTTGTTAATTTTTGTCGCATGCTGGCAATACCGTAAAACAGTCAATACTGGTACTACAATTTTACAATTATTAATCTGACAGAAGCCCACATTCATTCTAAATCTTCATAATAGTAAAGTTCGAATATGTCAGGGAGATCGTGTGTTACTGATTCAAGCCATTTTTGTTTTGTGTGCGGTGAAAAATATATGCAATATCAGAATCATTTTTACGTTATTTTGGTTTTGCTGTACGAAACTTGAACAAACCGTGAACACCGACAGCAGTTGCAGAACTGTTTTATACAAGTGATCAAATGGCAAGAAAATCTATTTCGATTTTTCAATTCCAGTGCTTTGGAGAGAGTCAAGTAACAACCAAACCGACTGTTTTTTCTGTTTAACAAAAGTTGCTGGATTCAATATGAAAAATCGAAAAAATTTTTCTTACGCGAAATCAGTTCAACAACGGTTCCCAAATCAGTTCAACATCCACAAAATGATCTATTACAAGTCATTCCCAGTGCTACGAGCAGTGAGTCCGAAACATCTTTCACCAGCAGTGGTGGCAGTGGTAGTTTGTATCAGGCTGATGATGAACGCCATTTAGTGACTCAAGCTGAGCTGAATGATCTAATTTGGGATTTACATTTAACGAAGCAAGACGTAGAATTGCTTGGTTTATGCATACAGCAGTGGAAACAGCTTGCAGTTGGGACAAAAGTAACAATCTATAGAGATAGAAGGTTGGAATTGGCTGCATATTTTGAAAAGAAATACTCTATTCTGTACTGTAATGATGTTGATGGTTTATTTCAAAAAATGAACCAGCCATAACAAAACTTAATGGAGATAATTTATTGATGGTTCTAAGTACATTTTACAGGCCCTCCTTTGCGTAATGGGAATGAAAAACCATCCATTCCAATTGCTCATGGCGTTAGTACAAAGGAAAATTACGAATCAATGACTGAAATGTTGACATTACTCAAGTACAACGATTTATTGATTTAAATTTCTTTATATATGTAACATGGACCATCATAAATAACTATAAATTAATCTGTTTCAGGTCTTTAGTTTATTGACTGCTATGCAAGGAGGTTTCACAAAATATTGTTGTTTCCTTTGTCTATGGAACAGTCGCGCTATATGTCATCATTACGTCAGAACAGAGTGACCAAAAACCATTAATTGATCCAAATGACGTTCTTCTTCCGCCGCTGCACATACAAATGGGTCTTTTTAAGAACTTTGTCAAGGCTCTGGACAAAGATGGTGTAGCATTTAAATATTTGTTAGCGGGTTTTCTTAAAATTTCATACGCTAAAATCAAAGAAGGCATATTTGTTGGCCCTCAGATTGGGAAAAGTTGAAAAATTACCAGGAATTAAGTGCACGAATGTCGCTCAAAATGAATTTTCTTCATTCGCATTTAGATTTTTTTCCACAAAATCTAGGTGCGGTGAGCGACAAAGAAGGTGAACCTGCTCACCAAGATTTAATGAAAATTAAAAGAAATTATCAAGGATTTTGAGATAAAAGCACGCTGGGAGGCTATTGCTGGACTGTAATATGTAAAACCGAAGTAACAAAATACAAACAACGTTTAAATAACGCCATTGGCTTTTGAAAATTCATTGATTTTTAAATAAACTAATGATTTTTTATGTAAAAAACGAATAAAAACATTTTTTTTTTTTGTATCACGAAAACCTGACTTGATAGAGAAAAACCAATTAAGGATTCGAATTAACCTACCAAATTACTCTAGGAAAGAGATTTAGTTGCACCAGTCCAAAACCTTGGTTGGTAAAGTGAGCAGTAGTCAAGTAGTCGGATAATTGACAAATCTGGTAAAAGCATTTCTCTGTGTTATATAGAGTATGTATAATGACAGAACTATACTGACACATTGGTCCTAATTGTGTACATTATTCTTCATATGATAAACTAGTTGTTACAATACTCTGTATTACATTTTTATATTTTATATTAAACTTTCTTTTTCCTTAACTAAAAAAATGTTTGTTGACACAACGACGTTCTGAAATGTACAACTAACCTTTCTATTTTGTATAAAAACAAAAATCTGTTCACATGTGTGGCAAAGCTCTTCCACAATATTTCCCTATTATTTGCCTCTTCTTAAATTCTATAAAATTTGTGTTTCCAAATGTTATATTATTTGATTACATAATTTTAATTTCAATTTTAAGTTTAAATTATTTTTCATTAAGATGCTGAATATAATAAAGTATCGAAAAAAAAATGGAAAATCTAACGGAATTATTTAATCAACGTATGCCAGTGTTTTCACATGCAGTAATACAGAGAAGGTGCATAGTAAGTAATGTTTATTATATGAAGAGTATGTGAATTTAGAGTGGGCCAAAATCATGCTTTTTATGTAATTTTTGCCCTTGGAATCTTTGCATTAAAACTGTTCCATAAAAACTTGTTTATCTCGTATCATATTTGGTTTCAAAATCAAAAATTCCATACCTGAAAAGCATGCGATTGGTTAGCCCTTCAGTTTGCCTGCAGAAGATGCAGAAAAAAATGGTCGTTCCCAATAAAGTTCAACACAACTAAATTACAAATCAAATTACAGATTATTAAGAGATGGTTTTCGATAAATCCATAACAAATACAAACATTTATGTTGTCTTATGCAGAGCCACCTCATGCTGTGCTAAAGCCCCATACTGATTTTTGTATGATTACGTTGGGAATTGTTTGACTGTAATACTAATTGTTGTTAGCTACATATTAGAGCAGTATTAGCTACCAGATTTCCCTGCAATTTTAAGCGTAAATTCCCAAGGGATGTGGAAGTGTAGCTCTAGTTTCCCATTTGAAAATTTAGACTCAAATATGCACCACAATATTTTCATCCAATAACCGTAGTATTTGCTGACCGAAACATAAGTACAACATAAAGTCTTTGATAACTGAAATAATAAAAACTTTCTTAGCTTATATTAATTTAATGTAAATTTGTGAATATAGAATACTCTGTGGACATCAATTTATGTCTTACAGAAACTAAACGAATGCGAAATTGTCAAAATTATACCAAATCTAAATTGACCACCACTTTTAACTGCATTTCCATGAACTCCATTCGCACCGTATTGCTGTCCCTCCTATCAATCTTTTTTTTTTTTGGCGTTTTCTTAGCAAAATTTTGAAGGCGTTTAATTGCGTGTATGTCCGCCCGTCTTGTTATTTTCATTTCGACCTCCAATTTTTAATGTTTTCAAAATGTTTGTTATTTTGTTTTGGTTTCCATTTTGTGTGTGTCCGATTGTATTTTCTGATTTCGCTGTGGCATATAATTTTCCTCAGCCTTTTCAAAGCGAGTTGCATAATATTGTGTTTTTTTTTTCTTTATATGTTACGTTTTTCCATTTAACAAAACAACAAAAAATTAAATTTTAGTTTTTAGCACTTTGAAATTTTCATAGTGGTTGTGGTTGGTAGGTAACTATTTGGCGTTGGTGTCAGCATTGCCGTTGCCGCTGCTATTTTTCCGCACACTTTGCCATTTTGTTGTTAATTACTAAGGAAGCACAAACAATAATGAACGTAGCTGCCCTGGCACACCACTCTATGCCACATCTTATCAAGGCATACAAAGTAAACTCGCATAACAATGAAACTGCTGTGCTCGTATGTAAATAAAACCATAAACTGAGGTGGGGGTGGTATATTAAGTTTCGGGGTTTTATAATTTGTCAGCAAAACTTAATTGTAAATTTCCTAAAATAGTTATGGAATACCATGCACTTATAGTTTAATGTGTCTGAAAGATAATGATATTTATAAGAAGTCATGTAGGAAGATATTTTATATTCAAAGCCTTTGATATGCTCATTGCGAAGATTAGACAAATTCTATAATAAATACATATTTTTATAAAAACAATTAGATGAATAGGCGTCTATTATCGTAACTTAAAAAGCGAATCGGGTATTTAAAAGGGCAGCAAAACCCAATTAGAGACAAGCTTTATCCCTAAACTTGGTACGATGGTATGCAAAGGCTACTATCGTGCATATGATCGCAAATAAGAACAATAATTGGTAAAAATCATCGCAATGTAATAGCAAAGAGCCCGTCGCATAGCATAGAAACAAAGATTGTGATTATTAGTATCATTTTATAAATAAACGAATTTTTAAAAATTTTCTGTACAAATACAGGGTGACTTTTTAATCGTAGTTTTTTTTTTAATCGAATAAAACTCTCAAATTTGCATCATATATTAACATTTTTTATTGGAATCGATAAATTGGTCTCTGTCATTTAATTTTTAAAGACAATTTCATGTAAATGTTGTTCGCGGCTCCGTCTCAAAATGTCCATTCGGAAGGTCCAATTTTTCGTCACTTTTTCGAGCGTTTCGGTCTGTATTCCACGAATAACGCGTGTTTTGTTATCCTGTAAGACTACAATAGTGTTCGGCTTGTCCACATAGACTAACACTTGACATAACCCCACAAGAAATAATCAAGAAGCGTTAAATCGCAAGATCTTGGGGGCCAAATCGAAAGATAAGCTGCTGACCAAATTCATCCCTCTACATATCTATTGTTTCACGAGCAGTGTGGCATGTTGCACCGTCCTGATGAAACCACATGTCAACCAAGTTCAACTCAGCCAATTGGGGCAAAAAAAAAAAGAAAATTCCTTGTGGTTGAGTAACACATGTCCAATCGCTGAGAACGGCGAAGAATTGACATTTCACGATCGTCATTAACACTGGTCGCTACGGCTGCAATATTTTCTTCGATACGCACTCTATGCATGCGAGTCGATGGTTTTATGTCCAACAAAGTAAATTTGGTGCGAAATTTCGAGATAACAGCTCGAATTGTTGATTTAGCAGGTCGATTATGACGACCATAAAATAGTCGTACCGAACAATGCACATTTGTCACAGAGCACGAATTTTGATAATAAATTTCAACGATTCGCAATCGTTGCTCGTTTGTTAGTCTTTCCATGATGAAATGACAGAGTATACTGTACACTTGTCACTTTGACAGATGATATTTAGACGCCATTACCAACCAGTGCTGCCAACCTGGAAAACTTTAATTTTAAAAATCACCCTATGTAAGTCTCTATACAAATACAAGCACATAAAAAAGGAAAAACCCTCTCGAATATGTAACACACCGTTTATTTGTATTTGAAAATCATTCTGTCGTGGCGGCCGAATGAACTAAGCGACACCATCGAAGAGCAGACTAACCAATTACGAAGCGCCTTCAACAGAATAGTTTGGTTCGTTTCCCGCTACTGCAAATGTTTTTGGTAATTGATTCAGAAAGTTCATATGGAGTTAAGACTCATTTCTCTCCGGCTCATTGCAAAAATTTGTATCGACCGTACGATAATATAATTGGTAAAAAATTGTTACAACAACCTGTTTTAGTTATGACAAGACTTAATTCAGGTCAAATTTATAAAAGTAGTACTGAAATGAAATCGGCGAGACGAAGGTTCCAGTGAAAATAATTATTTATTATGGACCGAACGTAGAAAATAATGCAAAGCGCTTCGGTCTTAAGCGCTTCTTATCCTAGTTGTGCTATATTTTGATAGTGCCTTAGGAATTGATCAGATCCATCCGCCTGAGCCATAACTCAGGACCCTGCGTTGCGCAACAGCATTTGGTGCGGTTGAAGTTTTGTTCATGGAGAGGAGTAAGTAATCAGTAATCTCCTCCTAAGTTTTTGATAGATATCATTTATTATTTTTATGCCTACCTAAAGTAGATAAAATCTCCCACCACTCCAAAGTACAAGTTTTCATCGTCGAAACAGTCAAAATCACTTTTGCTCATGCTATCAATTGCTGCACAGACTGCAGTACTCAAAAAATGAATTTAGTTTTAAAGTAGATATCTTAAGAAATTATTAGAATTTAAGAATATATTTAGTATTCTGAGTAGACTTCCTTAGACTGGAAATCAATGGCAGAAGGGAGAAATATAAAAAATTAACAGAAACCGTTAGGAGGCATAAATCCTCCGGGTCTTGAAGCATAAATGTGTTAGCACATATTAAAATCAAAGAACGAACAATTTTTATGTAATGCGTTATACTTTGAAATTACTCAAACATTTTGTACCCCCATCAGAAGGAAGGAACGTATTTATCATTTAATGCGTCGAAAATGTAACACCATTAAGGAAGATTTCTCAGCACTATCTCTATCACTATCAGCGGTATCTCTTGCCCAAATGTGTTTCATGAACTTGGACGATGTTCATCCACTTGTTTGACAGGGTGGTAAACACTATAAACGCTGTAAATTTCTACATTTAACCTGTATTAAAATTGCAGATGAGAGTCGAAATGAGAGAAATGTGTCATATCGGCCAACCACTTTTGATACCTCTTATACAAACTTATCAATATTACGAAGTTCAGTTTTTTTTTCATTTAACTCCCAATTCGTAGACTGCAGTGACCGAATTATTTGCATTATGACTTTAGACAAAATCTGAAAAAATCTATGTTCGGCGTTTCCTTTCCTATTTCTTTTGTTATCTTCGATACAAATGACCCAATTGAACCATATATTCTTATGCTCATTGTTTCATTTCCAAGAAATTTTATTGAATTTTATCAAATTTGCCACTAATTTAGTAAAGCGTGTTTAGCACACAATGAGTCCTGAAAATTTAAGTGGGCTATACTATTCCCCACACAAACTTATTGATTTTCTGAAACTCATTCTAATTTCCAATCGGTGGTCTGCAGTAATGCATACTTTTCGGTCCATTGTATTGATTTAAATGGCTGGAGAAAAATCTACTAAGTAACCACGTCTAATAATAATAGCACTTCCCATAATAATAGCACTCATTATGCAGTTAATAAACTTAGCTGTAAAGAATAAATTGGACAGGTTGTCACTTCTTCTTCTTCGTCGGCGAATGGAATATAAATCCTTATCTATTATACGGCTGTCCGAAGAAAATTCTTCCAAGCGCTTCGATCTTCCGCGCTTCTCCTCCAATTCGTCACAGCAGGTTGTCACACCCCTTCTAATACTATCCATACAAATCGACTGACTTGTCGTAATGTTATTTCTCCCCCGTAATCGCCAGTCCATACAATGCGACAAGTCGCTTTTTTCCGTACCGTCGCCTTATTTTTACATACCACCATCATATCATATGCGGCCAAATATCATAGGATTACAGAGAACGAAAAATCTGGTAGCAGAATCAAGCAACCAAAAATCTCTTTAATTTGTGAATACAAAATGAACGAAAATGCATGCCAAAGTATTTAAGTTTTGATTATGTTTTTTGGTTAATGTTGATTTTTGTGTATTTTCTACAATTGCCACGCATTTAGAATGTTTCGAGCGTTCCTCTTTTGTTTTCGATTTTCTTTTTTTGCCACTAAATGGTATTTGGCCTTTTTAACTGTTTAATAATGTTTATGTATGCGTTTTTGTCGACAACAACACCAACAACAACAACAACGACAACAATAACACCGTTTACTCTTTAGAATTCTAATTAGCAGTCAATGGAAAAACAATACCTGACCGACCGACCCCCCATTAATGAAGATGATGGCTGTGGAGGTGGCGCAGGGTCGCTTTAAGCGAATAAATGAAGAGTTTTTCAGGTTGTTTGGGCAGAGTATTACAAGGCAAACAATGTTATCAGTTGGTATTAATCTACAGTTTATTTCCATTGCCTTTTGGAAAATTTCACAAAATACTGCAAAAAACGTTGGCTTAAAATTAAAAACAATAATAGAGTTTAGTTTGCATTTTGGTGTTACTTACCAGAAGTATGCAAAATGGAAAGAACTTTTAATTGTTTATCTTGATTTTAAATTTTAATTAGACACTAAATTATGCACTCATAAATTAAAAGTTAAACATGAAACCTGAAGCAGCCATTAAACTGTATTCAGCCTCCATGTTCAACAGTTTTTTGTAATTACGGGTAACTGTAATAGTTTTTTCTTTAGTTCTATTAATGTCTCTTAAATGTCTCTCTCTTAAAAAAAAAAAAAGAAAACAAAACAAAATCGTCTTTACAAAACCAAAATATTTGATATCATGCGCATTTAGATCCGAAATATTTTTACATTATACACTTCAAATATCGTGCAAACAAAATAAATTAAAATAAAGACGAGTGAATAACAGCAAAGTTGGATATGCGCTAAAGCTTCAGACGTGGGTGATAATCCGCAGTGTCAAGAACTGGATGTTGAAACATAATTCTAGACTTTTTCAATAACAACGCCCACATCTGGAGAGGTATAGCCTTTTCGTCACATTTTGTTTTTAATTAATTTAGGAAAATATATGAAAAGTTAAACTTTTTCCAGATATGGTCTTTGTATTGGCTACATTTTTTATATTGCACCAACTTCTCCATTTGTAACATTAACGATTTATGGCTTCATGGATACTGTACCGACTCTTTGCCAAAATAATTGAATGGGCTAGAAACGTTTTCTTCTCATATATAATACCTCATTTTTCACTATTTTTTCCGGAGAACATTTGTATTTTGTAATGTTGTAATTTTTAACAACTAAGTCCACTATTAGGCCAGTCGTTTACAAATGTACATGAATTAGAGTGTTCCCTTCCCGTATTTATCATAGTAAATTAATAAATGACAAAAGTATTTTTAAATAAAATATGACACAGGTTCATTTCCGTAAAAGCTAACCTCTTTTAACCTCTCTTATAACATGTTCGATCCAAGTTGTCTTTGACCATGTACTGACTATCGCCATGAAGGTTGTAGACTTTTAAAAGCGTCGTCTTCGTACACATAATTTGTTTACGTTGGTTCTTTTAAGAATCATTAAGGCGGACCCTTAAAACGTAATATAATTGAGGTGGGTTTTTTCTGTATCGGCCAACTACGACCACATATTGTTTCGAATTAGTGACTAAGAAGTGTAATTAAAAAACAAAAATGGCCATGACTGAAATTTTCCTATTAATAGATATTAAAAGATAGATTGTCCATACTATGCAAGCAAAATTTCGATCTGCTACATCAAGCAGTTCGGCTTCTGTTGTGCTTTCAATAGACATGCGATCGGAGGAACTGATATGTTGAAATTTCATTTTCATTCGCAAAATTGTGTTTGCTAAATGCTGGTTGAGTGCCAAATTATATTGAATTTTCTGCAATGGAATAAAAGATTTGGTTAAAATATGTAATTATATTTTTCAAAATTTAGCGTACATATATAATATAATTGCCAAAAATTTAAAAATTCATGAAACGCATTTAGTCAAAAGATTCTTGGTAATTTAGAGGCTTCCTTCTGTGTCTTGCATTTTTTGGCCTATTAAATGAGATATTCCTTCATTCCTCCGGGTATAAGGAATTTTCCTAGAGATGTTATGAAAACTAAAATAGTTACTTTTACATATTACAAAAGGAACATACATATTTGTATATGATAGTTGGTATGACAATCGCCTCATTTTTTATAACCTTAAAATAAAAGATCATATATTTGAGTACTCACCCTTAGAATGTACTTTAATGTCGAGATTCTAAAGTGCCACCGATACATACAATTTTGTATTTTTGGATCCGAAAATGCATGTTTCCTTTTGATCCACAAAAAAATTTATGTCGAGATAATTTTCACAGAAATTTTGTTTGGAATGCTTAGAAGTTATGCAATTGAATAGTATTTTTTTTTAATTTACGCTACCATTAATACAAAGCAAAAATATATTACATTTCATTATTAACATAGTTTGAGATTTTAAATATATATTAAATAAGTTAAATAATTATTATGGTTAAAAGGAATCCATATAGATTTATATTTGTTTACAAGTTAAGGAGAAAGATGGGGAAAACCTTTGTTTCTGTTAAAAAAAAAATTAAAAAACAATCACTTTTTTCATCTTCTATTCAGAAGATTGAAAAGTCATCACCAGTACAAATTTTTTTTTTATCAATATTAGAAAATTTACATTTGTCATCATATCTTTGTGTTATATCTTTTAAAAACTCAATAACTTATTTGTGTCTGAATTTAGAATGCAATCGATTCGTTGAGTAGGTTAGGTTATAAATACATTTCAAATTTTTGTTTTGAAAAAATTGACAAAATTGACATTCATATAATAAAATAGGTCGAATGCACATCTTATTAATCTAAAATTTATTTTTATGGTTTAGTTTCGATCTCCTACTTATTAATGGGTGCAGTGCTCTTCCGCATTTAATAGCTTTGTATCAAGCTTGGGCAATGTGTGTTGTAAATGTTAGTTTTTTGTCAAGTATAACACCTAAATATTTTACTGAATATTCCAAAGTTATGCCAGCTCCTTGTATAGATAAATTGATACTAGGTTTTCTTTTAGGGGATTTGCTGTACGGGAAAATTATAGCTTTTGTTTTCGTAGAGTTGATTTTGATTTTCCACTTTACGAAATATTTTTGGGATGCCATAACTGCTTTTGCCATATTTTTAACAATAGCATTTGATACCTTTCCGGTGGTGATTAACGCTGAGTCATCTGCATAGAAAGCTACAGACTGATTTTTCAGAGATTTAAAATCGGATGTAAACATCGAATACAAATGCGGGGATAATATCGATCCTTTTGGTACACCCGCTGGAATTAATCGTTCTGTAGCAATACTGTCATCCATCTTTACCAAAAACGATCTCTCAGACAGAAAGCCTTGTATTATTTTTTGCAAATAAAGAGGACAGCCAAACAGATTCATTTTAAAAATGAGGTCATTGTGCCAGATAGAATCAAAAGCCTTTTCTATGTGTAGGAACACAATGCCCATGGATTTCCTATTTCTTTTGTTTGCAGTGATGTAATTTAATACTCTTTTTAGTTGGTGTATGGTTGAGTGATCTTTTCTAAAACCAAATGGTTCTTTATTTGTGACACCGTTAGATCCTGAGTAATCAAGTATCCTGATCTGTTTTATTTTCTCAAATACATTGGCGAGTCCGCATAAAATGCTTATTGGTCTGTAGCTGCTTGCTTGTTTTACGTCTTTTCTACTTTTTAAATTGAGAACTACATTCGTTTTTAATTGTTTGCAGAAGTATCTGCTACTTAGGCTTCAAAGAAGTGAATGCGTGCTCACTGATATTTATTTCTTATTTTTTTATTATTTCCAATTAATTCTGCAATTTTATTATTATATATACAAGAACATTTATAAACAAAAAATCTGCTGAATGAATAAATTTTATAAAATTCAAGAGACACTATGCACAAATAAACTAGCATTTTTTTTTTTTCAAATTGTATTTCCTTTTTCTAGGATTAATCCTTTCCGGTAATGGTAGACCGATGTTTTCCACTTGGTCACTTCCTACATTATGCATGAAATGAAAAAATGCACCTCTTATCACAAAATGTTTAGATATTAATTTTACTTTGACAAACAACTAAACCAATAATAATAACGATCGATATATAATTAAAACGGAGATACGAGTAAATTGTTGATCATAAATGCTATGACAACTTTTAGTTAAAACGAAATTATTAAAATCGAAAAGACGAAAATGCGTCACAACAAACCAGTTGATATCATTAAAACTCGTACAATACGCTGGAATTTTCCCATTATTTAATCGCGTATTTATGCGCATGTTTTTTGCTTTTTAAATGACGACTTTAAAAAAATTTAAAACTGGCTTAAACATCAAGTATAGCTCTCATAAAACACAAAATGTACGAAAACCGATAATCTTTTATGGAAAAAATCATGTTTTCTTTATTAGCAGATCATCGTCAAAGTTAAAACACTACCAAATCAATGTGAAATGTTGATTTTCTAGTTATTATTTTGCACACCGAGTTTGCAAATGACATTTTAAACAAATCCATGTGTGTTATCCTTTAATGCATTTAGTTTATGTGTGTAGTATCGAAAGATATTAAACGAACATCATTGATCATTCAGCGTGCAAAAGAGATTTATTGTTCTGTTTTTTTTTTTTTGGCGATTTGTTTAACATCTTAAGGTCATTTGCCGTGAAATATATATATTCTCTTCCAAGTTAGAGGAAATCTAAAGACAAATTCATTGCCTTAATTTAGTAAATGAGAGCAGATCTTCATTTCGAATGTAATAGAAATTAATAGTTAGATCAGGTTATAGGAATATTGGGAGTAAACGATTACAATATCGAACAAATCGTTGGTTCAAAAATCAATGTTGCGGAAAAAGTGTATGTGGTCGCTAATAGTTTTACAACTGTGGGTTAGTGTTACATTACATAACTTGATTCATATTATGTTTTGTCTTGGATGCTTTTGATGCTACTTTATTACAATAACAAGGAATAAAGAAACTTGATTGGATACCCTATAAACATTCGCAATATATGTATGTTTTTTTTCGAAATCGTACTGATTTATGATTATGATGATATGTATAACAAGGGAATAGTTTGAAATAATTAAAATCTCACATATAACAATTCATTAAATGTTATAAAGTCAAAATTTGATATTAATTTATATATTATTATTATAATAAAGATTTATAATACTATAGTAAATGTTATGGATGTGGTTCATAATATTTAATTTTCCCCCAGTTTCTGTCATGAGCGCGCGTATGATGTGATATTATAATATTCAAAACTTGAGTGAATTGGTACAGGTATGACAAAAATATTACCTTCGGATTTCGGATATAGGAAGACCAATAGGTTAGGAAAAGTTACGCCGATGGCGTAAGTTTAGAATTATTTAACAACTTCAACAACTTCTAAATTATTTGCGAAAATTTGATTTTAGTCGAATCTGTCATTTTAGATTGTAGGTCTCGAAAAGCTCGCAAAATTATTAATTAAAATACAGGAAAAAGTTATCATATGCAGTTCTGTAAACTCTGATATGGACATTTTAAACGTTATCGCAAATGAAATGCTGAATGAATGTAGAAAACGGAAGAACACGTAAGAATTTCCAGATGGGGCACATTTGGTTCATCCACTTACACTTTTATATTAGCAATGAATATCATATGTAAAATTTCAATAGAATCGTTTTGACTTTTTGAATATACCATATTTGATGAACTCAGGTCATTTATATGGAGGCCACCTAAAAGTCGTGAGATAGTTTGATCCTTCTGTTATCACTATTTGTATCGAGCGATACTATTTGTCACTGCTGGCTAAATTTAACTTGTGTGGACTGTCAATTTAAAATGCCTGCGGCATATGTGATTTTCAGTAAATCCTTTTTAAATAGCAAATCCCAAAAGGGGCATGGTCACTTCGCTCCTGAACTGGAATCTAGGAAAAGCTTGTAGTATACTTAAATTTACTGAGTGCCTACTGAAATTATAAGATTCATAATGAAATCGAATAATGAAATGAATAATGAAACCGAAGATAAGATTCAAGTATAAAATTCTGTCTATATGAGCGTAATCTAATTAAATCTGATCTCTAAGCGATTTCAAATGTAGGTCCCAACGATAAATCTTGAACACGATATTGCCATTTTTTTACCTTTTTGGGAGACGTTTAATTTGACTGGCCACAATTTAGTTTTGAAACATTTTAACAATCTTTTAAGTTTTAGGCATTGCTATAACTTTGACCATAGCTTTTCGTTACTTATAGACTAAGTCGGAGACATACTTATGTTTCTTGCCGCTCCGGAATATATTTTTAATTTTTTTAATTCCAGGCGTGGCAAAGGCCAGCCACATAACTAGCTTAGCACAACATCAAGTTCCCTTGATTGAACCTACGATCATGCGAACGATAGTCGTGTGTACTAACCATTGCGTCACGGTCGATTGCAAATGCTTTTCGCAGCTGTCTAAAAATCCTGAGAAAGTTTTCGTCTTCCGATACCTGAAGCCTGCCATATCTGGTTAATTATATTATGTTTTAACTCTTTAAAGAGATTAACAACCACATTTTCTATGTCTGAAGATAAAGTACTTGTGCAAATTTAAAATGGAGAGAAACATCAGATAGTTATTATTATTATTTGTATTATATTATGTACATTATATTATTATTTCGTTGAATTTTGACAGTTTATTTTTCTCTTCCAAAGGTAATTTATTTCATCAAAATCTCGAATCTCATCAGATATTTTTGAGTACATTTGGAAAAGCTGGCACACCTTTTCCAAATGTATTTAAGATATAGCTGGCAATTACTGGAAAATCCGGCCACTTACAAAATGCCTTCAAATACCTTTGGATAATAGACCAAAGATACTATTCTGTTACAAACCGAAGGACTAATCGAACGTAAAAATCAGCTTAGTGGTTACTGGCACTAGAATATAACCGCTAGTAAATATAATGTTTCATAATACCAGTCATTTGGTGGTTGCAAATTACTACAAGTTGCAAGTCGCTGCTATTGAAGTTCGTTCCTAGCGCGCTATGTTACAGCACTAATATGGTCTTCCAATGAATTAATATTCATTTGCTTGGCACTTCAAATTATCACAAACAACAAAGTTGCATAAAAATGTACTTTTAATTAATATGGTATCTATAAGATAACTTTTATTTTAAGATCATTTTCCATCATATTCACCGTACAAATGATGCTTTTATGAAATATCTATCTAACGGTTTTTCCTTCCAAATAACAAATAATTCGCAACCTCTCGAAATAGTCTACAACATTTGTCTGATGTCGTTTATTTGTGACACGCATGACGTCTACCTTCTGATTCTCTTATTCCATCCAATTTGGTTAGGGCACTACTCTAATCAAAGTTATTACAAGCAAAAGGTACGTGTCTTAAGTCTTTTGTTTACATTATTGCTTTCCCTCCATGGTAACGCCTACGATTTTCACATCTCAGTTGGCTATAAATATTTCTTGATTTAAACATATTTTCCGCATTATCCACCAATCTATATGTAAAAATTATTTCTGTTGTTCGAAACAACACAAGACAAAACGCCAAAATGCGGTAAAAATATGCATTGGAAAACTTAACAACGCCAAACATGAAGCCGAAGCTACCACGCACCAACAAGCAGTCTTGTCTGGAAGTTTTGAAAACTTATAATGGCAAAAGAGCTTTTTACACAAAAATTAAAAAGTTTACGTTCGTAATAGCCGCAAGACCATAACAGCCATAGTAGCAGTAACAACAAAATGCTATAATTTCAGTGAAATTGTTACATTTTCGCTTTCGTTTTCAATCAAAATATGCAATCATTTACTTGTTGAGCATATACATTAATATATGCGTTATTAATACAATACAATGTACGCGTGTGTTGGAGCGTTTTAAAAAGAAACTTTTTACGCTTCAATTGTCGTAATGGCATGAGTAAATGCCAAACATTGAGTTAAAAACTTTAGAAATTTATATATAAACGTTGTTTTGATACAAACCTGCAGTACACATTTGCAGCTAAATAATTTATTAAATACCCAACGTACAATGTGCTGCAGATAAAATAAGGTTTACACAAAATCTGTCTGCACCTTATGGCTTGCTGCAACTTTAAATACCGGGCAATATAACATGATGTTTTCAATGGAGAGGGGAAATAACTTCAATGGGTTTAATGAAATATCGATCTTGCAGACAGTTCAATGTGTTATGTGAGTGCTGCTCGATTATTACTAAATGTAGACCATGGAAACAAGTTTCCAAATGTAGGATTCATTTTAGAATCTGGCCTCTGAATAGCTCGCAGTAACAATTTCATGGCCGTTACTTTTGGTAAGAAATATTCATTAAAGTAACCATCAAATAGGTAAAATGGCTGGTCACATATATGTTTTCCCAGTTAATTAATGATACAGTTTTATAAAGTAGTTTTCTTTTTTTTTTCTTAAGTTTGACTATGGTTCGTTTACGTTTTTTTGCGAAGGGTCTTCGCATCCTCATTTTTCATTCTATACCAGTAAAATATATAATATATACATATGTCTCATACTCAAATCAATTGATGAGAGGATGAAGACCTTGTCCAGATTATCGCCTACGACAATTTTCTAATCGGTGGTTAGTCTATCCATTAATGTCACTTCCTCTAAAATAGCTTTTAAAGAGAAATGTGTAACAAATATATATACATATTTATATATCCAGCACAACATATGTAACAAATGTCATATTCATAAATCAATAATCCATAAGATATGGTCATTAAAAACAGTGTGTTGTAACTATATATTTGTTTCAATTATATTAGAATATGTGATTATCTCGTGATAATAGGCGCGGCGTAGATTGGATGTCACAACAATTACATTATTTGCTTAAAAACTCATACGAGTATATATTACGAATTTGAAGCATTGAATGCCGTAAAACATACCGATATTGGGCCCAATTTTTACACTTTTCTTGTACTGGATTCATTCAAGCGATATAAAGTTAAAATCGGAAAGCATCGGATTGAAACTGTTGCCTTCATGTCTTGAACTTTTGAAATAGTTTTAGGTCAATTTAATCAAATTTATTATAGGTTCGCAATTAAATCGAGTTTGTTTTGGAGAGATTTTACCACTAGTGATATGTACTCAAAATTGTGATTTGATGCAAATAGCATTAAACCCTGGAATATTAATGTGACCACACATTTTACGATGACATTTTTCTTTAAACTTTAGCTTAGCACTTCGTTTCAATTTGTTTTTTTGTTAAATAAAATCAATTTATTTGTTCGTTTATGTAAAAAAAGAAACACTTTATTTAATTTAGCCAAAGATTAGCAAACATAATTTTCATTTGTTTGCTGCTCAGATATACTTATCGCTGAAAAAAATAGTGTTAAAATAGCAGAGCTATGTACAATTTGCAATATGTTCTAAATTTCCATATTTGGGCAGATCATAAAATTAATCCGCCACTTTGCAAATCATACACTGCGACCTCTGCACAACGTATGCGAAAACACAGCGTTAACGGTCTCATTAGTCAAAAACAATAACTTAGTGAGTCGAAGCGTTAGTGTATTATAGGGTGCCACATAAGTAACGCTAAGATTTGAACAGTGAATAGATTTTTTGTTTGTCTTTTTTTTTTTGTCTCTTTACATAATTAACTAAATGATATTTGGGAAATGTATGATGAAAAGGCTCAGCATAGAACAAAGAACTAAAAGTTGTTCAATTTTACTTTGAAAGTCAGCGTTCGATTATTCAGTTCATACCGAAATTTCTTTCACGTTCGAAATGCTCCTAGCGCTCCAACAATTTACCGATTGGTTCAGCGTTTTGAGCAACAAGGGGCTGTCTGTGATTTTCCGCGTGCTGGAAGACCTCATGCAGTTCGAAATGAAATGGCGATTGCCCGAGTGCAAGCAAGTATTGAGGAATACCCCGGAACTCCCACCATGCAACGTTCTCAGCAGTTAGAGATGTATACGCGGTCTTTGCAAAGAATTTTACATATTTTACATATTTTCCCATATAAGATGCAATTAGTTCATGAGTTAAAACCAAATGAGGTACAAAAACGCATTCAATATTGTCACCGTTAACGTTACTTATGCACCATCCTTTATACTCGATGCACAACTTCTTTCGGTGACCGCAACAACAACAACAATTTAGCTTTGATATGGATGGTCTGATTTGTAACAGGGGTTAAGATACTGAGAGCTAAGAAGAGCTAAGAATTTAGTTATAGGATCAAATAAAATATTTAAATAGAATTTTGCAATTAATAACATTAAATGATACTACAATGTTATAATGATGTGCTATGGTATGAATATTAGTAACTTTTAGTTACATTATTAAAAATTAATAAGAAATGGTGCGTTTACAATTTGTTGTTTCATGTTGGAAAAATTCGTTCTTAGAAAAAAATAAAAAGTTGGAGGAATATATTTTCGCAAACACACTTTTTGTAAGAACTAACCACGATCGTTCGCAAAATACAAATTTGCCTAATTAACCAGAAGTTTGGTCAATTTTATTATTATTTATCGCTTAATATAATTTGTCATGTTGCAGGGGGGTCTAATTCCCCCTGCAATCGCTTCTGGCATCATGTGTACAAACGGAATTAAAGCCTGAGATTTGCTATTTATTAAATTTTGTTAAATAACCATGCGATTCTACCGAAACTTAGTATCGAGTATATGTTTTATGAACCCTTGTCAAGGATTGTAAGAGAAGGAGCTAAGTTCGTTTTTGTAATTAGTTTGCATATAAATTGACGGTTTTAATTCAAGTTTGTTGTTCACTTATTGCATAATTTAGCATTCATATGATCGTTTAACATAAAATCAAGCAATTTTTGACATTTTGTAGAGCATTACATAACTTGTGCATCTACGACTATTTATCTTTACTAGCAGCCGTTTAAGTTAAAACTTAAAATACGTTTTTTCGCACTTTTTTTAGGCTGTGAATACAACAATAATATCTTGAATACTTTTGCCATGTCTGGAACAGGGCGAAAATTAAATAATAAATGTAAACATTAGCTGCCTTAATGTACAAAAAGTAAAAGTAAAAGTGAATGTAAAAGTATGTACGAAGATAGTATTTATAAGTCCGTTAATTTTGTGGACATTTCAGTATTGATTCTTACATCGAAAGCTTTGCTTAAGAAGGACTGAAAAGTCGCCTATGTCAAGTACGCGTTTTATTCATTGATTCTGGTTAAAATTTGAACCAATTCTGGATTTCCTGAATAATTGGTCATCATTGTATCAAGAACACTTTTAAAAAAGTAAACTGATCGTTAAAAGATAATATTCTTCTTAGGTTACGCCCCTCTCGTTCATAGCTTCTAATTAGAATTTAGACCTAATTTGGTTCCAAAGTATAGGTTATTAAACACTTTTTTTTTTTGTGGATGCTCTCTTATATCTGGAATCTAGTGGAATCGTTTTCTTTGCCTCATAAAGCTGATAGTTCTAAAATAGTTATTTGCATGCGAAAATTTCTATTCAAGTTATTTTTAATAACAGCCATGTGCGAGTGCTAAATAACGTAGTTATTGTGGGACTTTTTTTCTTATAATCATCAAATTTGGATTTCATTGAAACACTTTCTTTCTTTTGAAATTCTCACATTTGTTATTTATTAAGTGTAAAACACATTAGAGGAATAAATTTTGGCCTATAACAAGCTCGTATTAAATTCATTGGTACCAAATGGAATTTGAACAGTTTCTGCGACTGCAGTTTCAGTCATTATGACTTTACTAAGTCGAGTTTTCATCATTTACAAATTAATTATTAATTTATTTTCGAACAACCAGTATTGCGTCATTATTTAGTATCGTCAGACCACATTTATATTTTTTGTCAACCATGTTTCAACTGTTGTGTGGATACCAACAAATCGAAATCCCCTCATCATTCAATTATTAACTATTATTATTATTATCAGTAGTAGTTTTCAAAGAAAACAACAGCAGCTCCAGCTGCGGCAAACGAATATCACAAACTATCATATTATGCTATTTTCTTTCTTTCTGTTACCTGTAACAACAACAACAACAACAACAACAACAACAACAACAACTGTTGTCTAGTGCGATTCATATACCACTAAATTTTTACACTACTTGGTTACTTTTTTAGACGTTGCTCATCTACTCTCATCGTTTGCTTTTGATCTGTATGAAATTGCAGATGATTTTCGTATTTTGATCGAAACCAACCAATTTTTGTCTTTCTTCCTTTTTGCTTTGTTTTAGTAATATTTTGTTACGCAGCAGTCATCATTATACATTTTGTAAAGATGACGTGGTAATTTTACGTCGATTCCAACAAAATCATGGTTTATTTGTGGATTTCTTTCTTCATCATAAGCTGTATAAATATTATCTTGGAGCGAAATCATCAAAATGAAAATAGATGAATTATGCTTTCTAACAAGGCATTTAGTATCGTTTGTTGAAGCTGGCAGTATTTATGTGAAAATCGTATATAATATTTATATCGAAGTTTTGTTTTCTAATTTTTGGTGACGCTGTATTGTTAAAAAACGGCAAAGCCTTTAACATTTCTTTTGTCAGTTTTATGTTTTGGAAAAAATGTTTTGGAAATGTGTGGATAAATGTAAGGCATATTTAAGTATTTATTAAAAAGTAGTGAATCAGCACAGAAACTTCAGTTAATTACAAAGACCCTCATTGTATTGTAATTTATACATTTAGGCGATGATCGGAAACATCTAACTCTTGTTTGTAGTAATTTATTAAAGCTTTGGAATTAATAGAAATGATAAATACAGTGTATAAAATTATAGTAAATTTGTGTAAATAGTAAAATAATTATGATAAAAATATTATGTTAAGGTTTAAATTTCCAAAACAACTACCGAAATGTATTATAAAATTCGGATAAATTGCTGGGAATATGACCATCAATCTTAAATTTTAGCCCAATTCCTATCAGGTTTTGCAATAGTGAGCGACATATTAGGTCTTACCATAGACCTGTCAAAATTAATTTGAGCAACAGTCTTCGCCCTTAGGATTCAGGGAATAAAAGCAAACGTTTTGTATATTATGAGAAATATAATGTTTTAGGGTTTAAGATTACTTGTATGAGAGTTATAATTAATAAATTTTATATAATATTAAGCAGATTTCATCAGTTCTAAATTACAGCCGCTAAGGAGCAGTTTTTGATGAATCAGTCCTCACATTAATAATAGATTTTATGACCAATTTTTTTCGAAGAGATCATTTACTCTTTGCATTAAGCGACATGAAATAATATTAAGACTAGCAAACTTTGCGTAAATCTTTTATATCCATCTTATATTAATTAATCATTTTGGAATTAAAGTTGTAAGACAATTTTGTCCATTTTCAGTACCAGATCATGGCTGGAGGAAAAAAACTAAACAAAATGAAAAAAGTTATCAATCGTTACAAAACTTTTTGGTTTTAAATTGTGACCAATCGTGGCAAGATTATTAGTTCAATGGATTTTTGTTCATGTGATCTCTGGTTCAATGTCAGATTATGTTAGCAATCTTTGTATGCTGACGTAGACGAGTGAAAGTTTCCAAAACTGACATTTTGAATCAATTTTAGGATTAGATCCCGTCTAGTGAGTCTAGAAAACGATTATTTTCTTGTTTTTTTTTTTATTTAAATTCAAAATATAACTTTTTGTTTCATATTAGATGTTTCGTCACTGATATTATCTGGTCATACGAAATGCTATCTGCTATTTGAACTCCACTATGCAGCGGCTGTGACATGCAGAATAACTCATTTACTAATTCTTTGGCAACTGTGCTACATTGCAAAGCATTTCTATTCCACGCCATTTTGAGCTATAATTGAGCTGTTTTCAAGCCAACGGAACTTGTATTCAGTTTGCTTGATTTGCACTTTTTTGGCATCTTAACAAATTCTAATGGAATATTTTGCATTTATATTGTTTGAACTATTTGGTAAAATAGTTTCTATGGTTTCTTGCAACGATAGTGAAAATCTTTTTAAGCCTCTGAAGGCCTCCGCCGCAGTGATCAGATACTTCACATTGTAATATTTTCTTGTCGCAATAAAAGTTCAACAATTTGTGCATTCGTTGTTACATTTTCAGCGTATTGCATGCTGCGTCTTTGAGGCTTCATAACCATCCGAATTAATGTGCGCTCTCGGATTGTCACATTCATTATTTTTGCACAATTATAAGGAACTTCACTGATGCATTGGAAAGAACAGGAGGCCTTCCGTCTTTTTAAGATGGTATAATCACTCTACGATATGTTTACAGTATAAGCGATGTAGAACAATTGTTGAGGCTACAATATTTTATACTTATGTTCAGAAGACCGTAATGTATTTCCCCAACAAAATCATTCCAGAGCTTTCCTATATGGCCAGACAAATCTCAGCATTCCATTATTAATCAAGCATGACCAAATAAGAAAATTTAACAAAAGTTTTCCATGTGTAAAAGCTGTTTCTTTAACAAATATGTCAACAGGTATCGCTACCTCGAAATTCCCATTTCATTACGAAGTACTCAATGACAATATGGCAAGTCCTGACTTCAATTTGCAAACTTGTGTTAATTTCTTCTACTATATTCGCTCATTTATTTTGCTGCGACATTTTGAAAAATGTTTTTAAATATATTTGGCAGGTTTTATATGATTTGAAACGGTTACTAATTCCTTTCTAAAAAATTGCACACTTGATTCGAAAATAGTTCAAATTTCATTCATTGTGGAAAAAACTCATTTAATCAGAAAATTGTGACTGTGAATTTAATTTTGTTCTAGTAAAAAGCTATCAACATATCTTGGAAACTTTGCAAGCAACATAAACTCAAAGATACTTCAATTCGTATTAAACAAAAGACTTAAGACACAAATTTCTCCATGTTCCAATATTGCTTAAATATCTATGTTAAAAATCAACTGAGGGAACAATTTTGTCATCTTCCTGTACATTTCAAAGAAATTCAATTTTGTTTTAATTAATATTTATTAAACTGTTGTTAGCATTGGTTTGCAAAGATGTACACACTTTTCTTAATTAAAATTTATTAATGTATAAAATTAAACCTTGAATCGGCACAGATGACGATTTTTTTTTTTTTGAATTTTTCAGTGGGCTCTGTGGGCCGCTGTTGGCATTGTGCCCGACAGCTCCGTTGCATATGCACTACACTGCATGTCAAATAATCATTTTTTAAACACGAAAAAGAGGAAAAGAAACGGGTGAGATACATGTGTTACAACTCTCTAACAAAACCGATAAGTTTATGGTTTAACAAACTACGGCAGCAGCAATAAATCTCGTCTTCCGACGAGCGACTAATGTTTACTTTTTACGATTTTTTCTTCACCTCTAGTCATGTTATAATACCGGCATTGGCGATGATGATAGACGATAATGGTGTTGTTGATGTTTTGAAAGAGCGATACGCAAAGTTTAGAGTTGAAACGATTGATTGTACTCGAATATATATATATATATATGTTTTCTGCTTCAGCATCTTTTACATTAATTATTCATTCATCCTCTCTTGCATCATTGAGGGACCTCTGACGTTTTTCAAATGCAGTTTGTACCCTGTGGCGTTTGGTTTGCTACCGCTTCTGCGAGCATCAGTCGATTCCAATCATTTCCTATAATGTAAGTTTATTTACTCATTAATATGTCTTGTATTGATGCTGCACTGCCTCGCCATCTAAAGGGCTTATTTACATGTGGACAACGCTCTGGATGAATTTAATACATCGCTTTCAGTTGTATAACAAACATTATCATTGTTTTCTTTTAATTATTAATTCATTTTTTTTGTTGTCTACATTATAACTTCCTTTAACTTTGTTTTAAATTTTCAAGTCCGTTGTTGTTGTTATCTTTCATTTACACAACAACAATTCCAAATGACTGAGTTGTTTTCCTTGGCGTTGTTGGTTGTTTGCTGATTTCTTAAAGAAAATTTACATAAGATTTTTACTTCTTCTTGTTTTTTTTTTTGTGCTGGAAAAACCTTAACCTCTTCCAATGCTTGAGTTGCTGGTGTTGTCTAAAAATATTTTCACATTTTCATTTTGTTTTCATCGGTTAGTTTGCAACACAGGTGGGATGGATGGGTCGTTGCAAGCAATGTGTTTTTGGTTTGGCATTTATTTACACTTTCACGCCTTGAATATGCCAATTATTTGAATGAGTGAATGCATTAACAATGAATTTATGTAAAACAGTAGTAGAATTATATGCAAACACTTCAGAATTAATATGCTGCAATGCAAATGTTCAACAGACCACTGGCGGCCGTTGCTTTTTGGTATGTTTGGTTAATGAATTAAATTTTTAATAAGAAATTGCGAATGTTTCTTGAAGAAACTCTTAATGAAAGCTGTATGAAAATAGTTCTAACTAAATAATTTCGTAAGTAGTTTTGAAGGGGTTTTCTCTATGAACCATTTTCGTGAGTAACAGGAGCATAGATCAAAAAATATTCTTCCGGTGTGTGGCGACGCACTACGGCTAAAGTATGTAAAATTACATTTCAGAAAAAGATATTACAACCTGCATGATTCAAATTTCAATTACAATTTTATATTTCTGTGTTATTTGTGTATAAAGCGTATTCTTATTAGATTTTTTTGGATAAAAGAGGCAAAATTTTGCATATATAAGAAATATTCACAAAATGTTTGCTTTATAACTAAACACACTTTTCCAGGTTTTCCTTTATTATTACATTTTTCAAAAATTTTGGAAATATATTTTATTCCTGACATACTTCAGCTTTATTAAATGTTTCGGCTTTCGTTCTTTTCCATACTGCGAGTTATGGATGAAACACTTTTAAACGTATATAAATTGGAAGAAGAAAACTGTTTAGACTTACATTAAGGAAAAATTAGTGAACATTCTTTTACCGAAATTAATTCTACAAAAATATAAACCAAAATATGAAAATAATCATTTCTTAATGCGTGAGTTGCACTTTATCTAAAATCATAGCTTAAGATCTGAATAAACTTGGGTTTGCAGTTTACACCACGCCATATACGGCATTCATTAAGCCGTTCAAAGGGCAAATACCCTACATGGAGAGTTTGCCGTTTAAGGATCGAAACAACGACTTTAACAAAATGCAATGTTAAGTGTTCACTCAAAAGGCCGAATAATTATACTTTTACATCCCCTGATACATGCAGTCAAAACTAATGACTGTCAGGGTGCACATAGGCCATTCATCGGAATCTTTGAAGATAATAAAACAGCGTTGCTGGTCGTTGATGCTGCGAGAAAGGACTATGCGAAGTAACTTGAATATTCAATTTCACCCATTCATAGATTACGGCTTATACGGAAATTGTTGAGAACGAAAGGACAGATACTGAAAATAAACATGGACAAACACCGTCGAAGTTGTACCAATTTCAAGGAAAAAAAGACGGTAGAGCACTTTCTTTGTGCCTGTCGGCCATTGGAGACAACCTTTGGCACCGCATTGATCTGCTGGGTTATCTCAACATCTCAGGATGGGCCCGTCTATGTATGGTCCTCCGCAATCTGCTTTAGAACACTGCCACATAACATTACTTGACGTTTACTATTTATATTCAATGACTGGATGAAAATCAACTACGAACCATTTATATGATTTAGTATAGGGCCAACCATCTAAGGGTTTCAAAACCGCCGGTCTGGCAATGCCGTTAGCCGTTAAATACCTGCCGTCTGAAGTGTTATTTATTTAGTGAAAGATTTGCCATTTACGAATATGGATCGTTTAATAACCATACCGAAGGGCGCGTAAAAATAGTTCAAACTTATGATTCAAATGTGGGCTCTCAATCAAATGAAATTTTCTTCAGCGATGGAACTTATTTCTTACTCGGTAGTTATGTTAACAAGCAAAATTGTTGCATACGCGGTTCGGAGAATCCAGAAGTGCAGAAGATTGTGAAAAAGCCTGCTGGAGAACCCTCAAAAGGATACACTGTTGAACTGTCCAATCCAGAGGTAGCCATTTCAATGATATTGTATTTCTTACATAATGGCAAGGTCCAAATATTATAATGAAATAAAAGTTTAATCAAAATTATAGCTTTATGTGTATTTTATTCAACTTTATTTTTGAAACTAAAAACTAAACAGCTTTCTTCTTTTCTGAAATCGATACTGAAATAGAAATTAGTAATATTTGTTCTGTTGTGATGCAAATTCTTTATCTTGGATTTATATTTAGGTTGTTTTCAACTGTATTGCAATTAGCGTTTATAATTCTATTCCCGAATGGTTTAATTATCACGCATAGGACTGTGGGTTTAAGTCCCGTTACAGTCATCCACCATTAAGCAACAGACCTGATGAATGTTTCTCCAACCGACGTTCGGAATCGTAGTTAAACTGCAGGTCCCGTTGATTGCCTTTAAAAACAGAATGGCTCACAAAATGTGAAAACTCTTCTATATCTCTTTCAAGGCAATCAAGTTTATTTTTTTTTTAATAATTTCTTATAAAAAAATAATGTGAACCGAAAATGTGAAAGTTATTTATACTTAATTTTATTTAATAAAAACCGATTTTTGGAGGTTCGTAGAAAAGCTTCCAACCTACCACCGGTCACTGGTAAATTCGAAATATTTTAAACATTTTTTAAACTGGAAAATCGACAACTTATTTCTATAAGCCATCTTCATACACATGCACAACACACTGGCTGATTTAGGTTTTATTCCCATAAATGGGAAATGGCTCTTTGTCAGAGCCTTTGTTTCTCAACATTCTTATAATTTGGGGTTTCTGCTTGCATCTCTAATCATAACATTTTCTTTGCTTAGTCGTCTTTCTTTTCAAGGTTTCATTCGAATTGGCAGTGGCTTCGTATTGAAAGTTGAATATTTCTTTAATGAAAGCTGATCTTAACGCAGGTATCCATACCCAATTTAAGATTTTGCAACAATCGTAATCTTATACGCAATATGCTAATGATTGACGTTAAGTGAATTATTAGAAATAAAAGAATTCGGTTTGGAATTCGAATTAAATATATTTTTCCTGAATTAACAAATTTCTGCTTATTGTTGGAATTAAAAGTTACATTTAAGTAACTACTCGCATAAGCGAGAAAAAGTAATTTTTAACCAGTTGATTAAACTCCTAAGTTCTGAAGTCATGGGCAGGCATCTGCTATTATTATGGACATATAGAGCAAATTTTACAATGGTCGACCAGTAGAATACATTGAGGTTTATTCCACTATAATATGTACTCGTATACCAAATGCCTTGAGCCCACCATTGCGCAGATACTACTTGATAACAAGAGAGAAAAAACATTTACTTACAGTCAGTCACATTTAAAGTCGGGCAGTCGCATGAAAATATTTATAGCCGCAATATCTCTGTTGTAATGAGAGAAAATATACGCCCGTTTTTTCTATTTTGCCACAATGAGTCTTTTATTAAAAAATAACAACAAAAATACAATACTAGTGCCGTTATTAAATGTACATGAACCCTAAACTGAAAAAACATCACTTTTCAACCTCACATTAAAAGTCGGGCAAGCAATACTTTGGAAGGGAATACGGTAAATTTACCGTTAACTTTGCGTTTTCTGTATTTATTGTCAAAATTATTGGTCATTGTTATCTCGTCAAGCTTTCAGTGATGGTCTATTAAAGTGTTTTGTAAAATGTCGCGTAATATTAAACAGTCCACTTTAGAAGAACGTAAGGTAGTTATTCAACAGCATTTAGAAGGAAAATCAGAACGCGAAATATCGAAATTGGTTAATAAAAGCAAGTCAACAGTGCACGATATTATCTCCAGATATAAAGAAAATGGATTCATTGCAAACAAAGAACGTGCGCCCCGATCAAAGAAACTATCCGCCAGGGATAAGAGAATGGTTTTAAGAGAAGTGAAGAAAAATCCTTTTACATCTGCACCAAAATTAACTGCAATAGTCAAAGAAGCTTCTGGGACGGAGGTTAACCCAGAAATAATAAGAAGACTTCTTCGAAAAAATGAATTTCATGGCCGAGTTCCTCGAAAGAAACATCTCATTAGCAAGAAAAATCAAAATGACCGTCTAGTTTTTGCCCGTCAATACATGGCTAAGGGTCTTGAGTTTTAGAGCACTGTAAGTTGTGATGAAAATAACAATTCATTGTTCTAAAAACCAATTTTTAGGTACTGTTTACTGACGAAAGTAAATTTAATTTATTTGGATGTAATGGAAAGGGTAAAGTTTGGCGTAAACCAAACAAAGAGCTAGAAGCCAAGAATTTGAGAAAAACCATAAAACATGGTGATAGTTTAGGGGTGCATGGCAGCTTCGGGTGTTGACAACTTACATTTCATTGATGGAATAATGAACAAGCATGTTTATTTAAATATTTTAAAGACCAATTTGAAAGAAAGTGTTAAGAAACTGGGCATTTAATGTAAATTCTAATTCTACCAGGATAACGACCCGAAGCATTCAGCTCTTGATGTAAAGACTTGGTTGCTATATAATTGCCCGAAGGTGATCAAAACACCTGCACAAAGTCCCGATCTTAATGTCATTGAACATATATGGGACGAATTAGGACGCAGGATGCAGAACAGGTTGTGTACATCAAAACATCAGTTAAAAATTGCTTTGCAGGAAGAGTGGAATAAGATTAGTCCTGACGTTTGCAAAAATTTAGTTCAATCAATGCCTAGCCGATTACAAGCGGTAGAGAATCAAAAAGGTGGCGCAACAAAGTATTAATTTAGCGTTTTTTTTTAGTATTAACAATTTTTCATATAATGCCCGACTTTCAATGTGATGCAAGAAAGTGTCCTTATATTCCTTTAGACTTAATGTGCATTTTGTAACGGTACTTGGAGTAAATTTTTGCTTTTGTTTTTAAATAAAAGAGTCATTGTGACAAATAAAAAAAAACGGAGATGTATTTTTTCTCATTACAACAGAGATAATGCGACTAGAAATGTTTTCATGCGACTGCCCGACTTTAAATGTGACTGACTGTAGTTAATTTGTATAACATATTTTATGCCAGACATGAGGGTGTCACACTTAGCGTGGAGTATACGTTTAAAAGAATTTTTATGAATGAATATATCGTAGTTTCTGCAATATTATAGGTATAATTTTTTTCATGCTTTTGTAGCTACTCAGGTTGTTGTTGTTGTTGTTAATGCCAAAGTAGAATAACAAAAACAAAAATGAACAGAAAAAATAGAAATTCTTACACATGGCTTTTTTTTTTTTTTGGTTTAAAGAAAAGCAAACCAAATCAAAAGAAATCGCCATTATCCATCAATTTTTAGGGAAGTTATTAATATGACAAACTCATACAAATGACGGAATTTCTTCTTCACTCAGTCGAGTGTCATGTGGAAACTTTGGCTATATGGGAATACTTTCGAAAATGTTGGAAAATAATAATAATAAAAAAACACTCGTAAAATACTGAATGAAAATACTGGAAACTCATATGAGTACTAACAAAATGTAGCTACTGCACAAAGAAATGAAAGCTTTTTTGCGCCGCAAAGTAAAAGTCTGTCCAAACGTCATATTTTGCGTCCGTCTTTCTATCCACTTTGTGTCCGTCTGTGTTTGTGTCTGCCTCCGGTTAACACTCCGGCATTAGTATAAAAGACGCGTTATTTTATAATGTTGTAAAAAATGTGAATAAATAGAGAGAGGAAAACTTACTATACTTGCGGTCAATCACCTAAACGTGTTAGTGATTGCAACAAACAGATATATACACATGTCTACGAACTCAGTCTGAAATGTCCGACAAGATTTTTATAATTATAGAAAGAAAAAAAGTTAAATGAATAACAAAAAAAGAAATAGAAGAGCAACGTTTGTTAATCTATGCGACAAAACAGATTAACTGAAATTAGCAAAATCTATTATATATAAATATTTACTAATTTGTTAAAATAACAAACAGACAAAAACACAAGACAGCAAAACAAATCCACACATGAAACGTAAAATACGTGGGGGTAGCTGGTAAGACTAGAAAATCTATTTAACTGATTCATTTCTTTCGGTACATGTGTTGTAGTATTTTAAATCGTGACTTTATTCATCTAAATTTTGTGTAGTCTATAAACCCCCGCTTAGTTTTCATTTAATGTTTTGATCAAACACTCAAAATCAACTAATCTACCTCCTGTCGTCTCCGCTCATCCAACTTAAATATACTTGGCTTTATAACGCATAACAGTGTGTTTGTTTTTTATTTAAGTAATTTGTTTGCGTTGATTTCGTTTCCATTAAGTCAAAGTTATTTATTTGAAATCAGTTTCATTTCAATCTCCTCTTAGTCAGCGACATGAACTGTTTAATAGTACTGAAATATAATCACGATTTTCTGGTAGCGCTGGGATGTAAATGATTTCCGGTCTAGCAATTACATGTTACATTCAAATGTGTTCTGTCTAGACCACCCAAATTGTTGATATTCACTTATTTGAGGGTATTCCGAATCCTAAGAAATTAAAAATATTTTCCGTCGTCATTTCCATCAAAAGAAAACATGCGACTTAACAATTTAGCTTATTAAAATACAATTAAATGTAAACTCAAGTCCAATCAGCTGCCAAAAGAGTTTATTCAATGGAGCAAGCGAAAGATGTGGGTGACTGATGGCATCAAACAAAAGACTTAGGAAACGAACGTAGCGAGCTGATAAGTACGAAGGAAAGCAAAACTATAATAATAGTTAACGGAAATAAGTAATACATTGCCGGTGGGATACCGGAATTCTTAATCACACAATACATGTGGTAAGGAAAATACCAGAAATACTCAATTCAATGTTCTTTCAGCAAAATCATAATGACTCGAGATTTATTAATTTGTATTCTGCGAATACGAGTCATTCAGATTTCAAATGTATTCTGAGAAAGCGCCAATTATTAACCAAAATTTTCAAAATCTTGAATTAGCTTAATGAGTTGAGATACAGTTGTATGTATGTATGGGTGTACGAAATGCTAATTAATTGATTTATATGCAGTTATCACCAACTGCAATATAATCTCAAAACAAACAAAAAATGTCTAATACATTTGTCAGAGATTCAGTATCAAACTGATATTCTATATTATATTTATATTGTCGACTAAGTAGGGGTGCACGAAAAGTTTGGGTATGCTATTTTGTTTTGCCGCCATTTTGGTAAACATTAGTCTTGACGGTTCACAAGAGCTTCTTCCACAAGATAATTTACGCCGCCGTACATATGCCAATAGGATGTTACAGCTCGCCCATGACAACCCCGATTTTCATGAAAAAATCATAATCATATCCATTCAATTTTCATTTGAATCGATATGTGAATAAACAATTATTCATCAGTCACCTTTCCATCTATTAAAAGTGACAGTCTGGTGTGCAATTTGGTCAGGAGGAATCATTGGACCTTACTTTTTTGAAACTGAAAACGGCATAACGGTAACTGTCAATGAGGAGCGATATCGTGATATGATTGAAAACTTTTTACCGCCACAACTGCATGCTTTGGGCTTGGTTAACATGTGGTATCAAGAAGACGGTGCCACATCGCATACAGCCTGGATTACAATGGAATTACTGCGAGACCTCCTTCCACAACAAGTTATTTCAAGAAATGGTGATGTTGATTGGCCTCCGCGGTCACTTGATTTGACTGCTCCGGACTTCTTTTTGTGGGGATATCTGAAAATCAAGGTTTATGCAAACAAACCAGAAACGCTTGAGCTACTTAAACAAAATATGAGTGACGAAATTAATGTAATACCGCGTGAAATGTGTGAGAATGTAATGAAAAATGTGCTCAAAAGGACTCGCAATTGGGAGGCTAACAGAGGCGGACATTTAACTGATATTTTATTCCGTACATAATTGGCAGCATTAAATAAAACATTTATCAATATAAGATCCATTCTCTTTCATTTAATCAAAAATTATAAACAAACAAAGTTCTATACCTTCTCGAAGGACAACCTGTTCTTGTAGATACTGTAAGATTATACATAATTGGCAATATTTAATGAAGTGAAGGTATGTAACATTTTGCTCATTGTATTTTTTCTAAGCTATGCTTTAGAATATGCAGATTTAAAATCATGTTATTTGTAAACGTTAACTGAATTTGAAACTTCTTGATGGCAAGTGTGAAAGTTCTGGACACATGAAGATTTTGTTGGGAAAATATATGTTTAATCCATCATAAATCTTTGTGAAGTTTATTATCTTATACAGAAAATTTGTGTTTATTACACCAAAATATAGGAAAGGTCAGATGCTGTACATTTCATCAAAATCGGAAAAAAATCTAAGTCAGGTTATTTTTGATATCTTACGCATGTCTATATAAATATTTACTAAATTCATATTTTCCACAAAAATCGCATTTTGCTCTAGTTTGATCTCATCAAAAATTTTTAGAAATTTTGAGAAAATAGATAAAATATGAAATTTGGAGTTGACCAAAATTATTAGTTAGTGGAAAAAATGCTTTCGAATATAGGTTTATACGATTACAACGATATACTGTCTCCATAGTTTTATAATGAGATTTTGATGAATTCTTGAAGTTGAAAAATATTCCTTCATTCCTAAACGGTGACAATTTTGTTGTCTTAGTTGTTTCAAAATACACGTGTCAAAATCTGGAAATCTGGATTCAAATACTTTAATGTTTAGCGTCTTTAATCAATATTTAATTTGGGTTTTGTGAGAATGGGCGTTTCATTAATTGTTCATACACGTAGAAGAGTTGTCGTCAGCAATGGTGACTCTTCTACTATGTTTTTTTGGAAGAAATATCTTTAAAAATGCACTGTCGTTTTAGGAAAATATCTTATCTTTGTTATTTATAAGAGTGGAAAAATGCTGTCTTATTTTTTATAAAAAAAGAAACAAAAGAAACCCAGTCATTGTAATATCGGGCAATATAAATACATTTTCTTAAGATGTATGGCTTTAAAACATGTCACGTTTTTGTTTATCAACATACGTTATAAGATTAGTTTTACAAGCAATTATGGCTCTTGACAATCTTCGATACATAGGATATGATTCAGAACACAGTACTTTGTTGCTAGATGCACCTCATTCTAGTAGAAACTCTGCATAATAATAAAAGAGGAAAGATTCAATCCCCATCCGCGTCTTAAATGCGTATACATCAAAACCGCGTACGTAAGAGATTTTTTCTAACCACTTCGACACTGGAACTAGATTCGAGCAAATCAAACTATTTGTAAAGTACGCTAAGTACCCAAAAATTACCAATTATATTTGAATACGAATGTATTGTATTCGCCATTTTTCAATTTAGTACGGCTCATTTAGTGTTTTTGTAAACTAAGCTAAAGGTGGTTTCTATAAACCTGTGCTGCAAATTTATATATGCGCCTTACAGTTCCGGAACATAAACTAGTTCTTAGTATCCACTTTTCATGCTACGTTTAAGATTACCATTCGAATTAATGTCATTTTATTTAAGTAAATTCTATAAGTGTGGGATTAAACTTAAAAAAAAAATACCATGAATGTTAAGGATGGAATATAAAAAACGTAAGTAGAACAGTTCTCATCATTTAACAGAGTTCTAAAACGTAGATGACATCCTGGTACGATCTGTACTATACCAAATAGTTACATTTCACAGACAATATTGTTTTATTAGGTAGAAATTCTTTTTACAAAATTCCCATGCTATCTTAAGATAAAACCCGCAATATTTTGAATATGTTAATTACTTTTTTATGCTCCACCAAATTCGTTAAAAGTCGTATGCAAATTTTATTAGGTTTTAGCAATCACCTCACTAAGAGGAGCAATCACTTGTTTATCCCAAAACCAAGATGACAAAAAGTTGGTGACAGAATGGTCTAATGAATGCCAATATATTTTAATTTAATTCGTCTGATCAACAACAATATTTAATTGCTGTGTTTTTTCGGCTACGACTTACGTCACCGTGCTTGGAGTTCCTTATATGCTTAGAAATGACATGAAATAACTATGTGGAGCTTTACTAATAACAGAATTCAGAGCGTAAGGAAATACAAAAGATTTATTTTAAATTGGGGGTAGGGTAGGCTGAAAGCCATTCCGGTATCTAATAGGTTGGCCTTTTTGTCTTTGTTTGATTTTTTGTATTTTCGCCAAGAGGATGTTACTCTTCCATTTACTTGCGATAATTTATGCTTTAATTAGCGTTATCAGATGATCTACTTTTATTTTGATCTGTATATTATATATTATTATTCCAGTATATTATTATTCTAGCAGATGTCTTCTTTTATCTTTAAAATTATTAAGCTCAAGAAGAGATATTTGTTCAATAATGTTTCTTCATGGCATAATTTCTGGATTTGTTGATTGTCCGGTTTTATTATCTTTAATTCCATTTAATGTTCCTCCACGCTTATTGCGTTATTACTACCCATTCCATATTGATATTCACTCTACTAACTATGCTTGCAATGAACCTCTTCGTAGATCTATGAGACTTTATAACTCGATATGTAATTCAATTGGTTATACTCTATCTCGAGATAAGTTCAAAAACATTTTATTCAGTTTAAGTATTTAAATCGTATTTGTTAATGTACTATTGCTAGTCTGTAAGGAAACTTAAATATCCATAGACTAAATAAATGAAATGAAATATATGAGGAGATAAAATGAGATGTTGTTAGCCCTAGAAAACTAAATTTACAAACTTTAGTTATAATTTTTGCAAATTAAATTTTTTACATTGAACGGATTTTCACTTTCGATTCTTTAATATTAACGATGTTGGGCAAATCTTTTGTTGATAAACGTAACTCCAAGCTATGTGTCTTTTAACAATGTAGTTCACAAAGTTTCCTTCCAGGTGGTATTTGCTACTTGTAGGTACAATCTCGAAATATACTATATTAGATCAAAATATGTATCGGAAGATGTAACTTTTTTTTTGCGCTCAAAAATCTATTTTCGGAAATAATCCACCATCTTAAAGACAAACTTGTATTTAAGATTTCATTAATCTAACTTTATTCCCTCCTCCAAAACGTAATATGATTTATAGCCACGAACAATGTTTCGGTCTACACGCTTTTCAAAAACAGCATGCTCACCTCACCTCTACCATTTTGAATGTGATTGACGGTTCCCCAAAATTACACAAAATATGCGAAACTTTAACCTTGCCTTACATCATAAAGAAATGTGTTTTTATCTTCGTATATACAATTTTTCCAATTTATGTACTCAAATATTCAACTGTGTAGCACAGAGGGAGTTTAGGACGATGTGTAGATGTATCGCATTATATCCAAACAGCAAAAAGCTTCAAAAGTCAAGTTATTGATTCCTCATTTTTATATCTTCACATGGACTTTCAAGAAAATTCTCACATTGCTCTAGTCTGTTGAAATTTAAACAGAATTATTAAAAAAAATTATAACAAATATAGGATATTCAGTTGTTGTTCTCTTAATGTTTTTTTTTTAACGAAATTATTTTGGGTGGAAGTTAATACACTTTCAACAAGATAAATTACGATATATTATCAAAACATATGACCCCAGGATACCCTGAACAGGTTGGCCTATTCTGGACTCTGAATCAAAAATCTTATTAAAAATGATTTGAAAATAGTTCAAATTTTGTGTAGCTTATAACGGCTGGGCCATAAGGGTGTTGGCGGTTTAAATATTCAATTAAAAAAAACTACGAAACATAAAAAAAATATATTTGTATTTTTAAAAAGTAGAAGCATGGGAATTTTTAAGACTTAAAATGTTGTCCAAATGGCTTCCCTCGGCTGCTTGACACTCTTGCAACCGAAGTCGCAAATTTTGGAAAACTCGTTGAAAAGTTGTTCTCGGTATTTTGTTACTTTCCTGAATAATGTTCCTCTTCAACTGCTCTAAATTGGTCGGATTATTTTCGTAGACTACCGATTTGAGGTAGCCCCATAGAAAATAATCGCATGGAGAGAAATCGGGGCTAAGTGGGGGCCATTCAATATCCCCCCCTTTTCGAAATGAGTTTTCCAGGAAAAACATTTTTCAGCAGCTCTATGTATACCCTAGCCGTATGACATGTGGCCCCATCCTGTTGAAACCACATCCTCGAGGTATTGCCTTGAAGTTCTTGTAAAGCTGGCACCAAAAAGTCTGCTAGCATGTTGCAATAATTGTTCGCTCTAACCGTCATCGCATCCCCTCTTTCGTCCTCAAAAAAGTATGGTCCAATAATACCGGTTGACGTTATCCCAGCCCACACGACAAGCTTAGGGCTGTGAAGTGGATGTTCATGCAAGCGTCGGGGATTAGTCTCGGACCAGAACTTACAATTTTGCTTGTTCACATGGCCATTAAGGTGAAAATTGGTTTCATCACTAAAAATCACGTTGTTGAAATTGTTGAACCGCTCTAGCATCAAATTGGCAAAGTTAAGTCGGTTATTGGCATCATCGGGTTTTAATTCTTGGACTATCTGAATATTATAAGCCTTCAAATTCAAATCACGTTTCAAAATTCGTCGTGAAGTTGTTCTTTTGACATCCAAAGACTGACTTCTCTTACGTGTTGACTGTTGCGGATTTCGCTGAACTGAAACACGAACACGCTCCACAATATCGGCTGATCTTGCAGAAACTGGGCGACCACGAACCGTAATTGGTACTGTTGAGCCGGTTGTTTCGAACATTCTGATCCATTTTCATATCACATTGGCGCTTGGAACTTCACTTAAATCGTGTAAACCATGTTCATGCCGATACAAACGTCGTGCAGTAATCACTGTAATCACAGTAATCATAGCCTGGACAAAAATTCCGCAAAATAATTAATGCAGTTATTTTCATTTAAACTTCTTGACGGCATGGGTGAAAATTCTTGACATATGAACACAATGTTGAGAAAATAGTTGTTAAATCCACCATAAATCTTTGTGAATTTTTATTATCTTATACGGAAAATTTTTAGTTATCACACAAAAATGTGGGAAAGATCGGACTATTTATAGATGCGGTACATTTTATCAAAATGGCGAAAAAGTTAAAAAAGCCAGGCTTTTGATATCTTAGGCAAGCCTATATAAATATTCCGTAACTTTACATTTTGCGTGGATTCTCCAGAAAATTAGCATATTAGTCTAGTTCGATCTCATCATCAAATTGTAGATATTTTGTTAGAAGTTGAAAAGTACACCAAATCAGGGCCAAAATTGAGTAAAATTAGGCCTGTTCTGGACCTTGGGTTTAAAAGTACTTTTATAAATGAGCTAAAAACAAAGATTAAATGCATACAAATTTCATGTATAATGCGATGTTATCGTTTGCGTTTTGGATCTGCCACGTCCTGTCAAGTTTAGTGGTAAAATTATTATAGTCAATGAATTTTCGTGATTAGATTATGAATATAAATCTTGAAGATCCTTCAATTTGACACTAGCGTTTACATCGACCATCTGCAAAATTCCTGTGATTGATGTTTGCTGTCACCTAAATGGTTGTAGTTGAGCAAACAATGCAATTACTTTAAGAAACTTATTTCTATAGCTTGCTCAGGTGTTATATTAAGGCGACCTCAATCGCTGTGATTTCGGTAAATTTCGTCCTGAGATCACCTCACCATAACTCTAGATGGAAACAGTCTTAATAAATGGAACCCCTTTTTTTTGCTCGCTTTACCTAACAGTTCTTTAACAATATAACTTGCATATTTTTCTTATTTCGAACGAGTTTTTCTCAATGAAGCGGATTATTTCCTCAACTTTTCGCTTTATCGAATCACCTGTTAATATAGACTAATGGCTTTAAACCGTAATAGCATATTTAATTTTGTCATATGAATGAATGCACCTCTACTTTGGGGTTCACGTTCCAAGCCCCGAGTATGTTCGTCCATGCGTCCGTTCGTACTAAGTGTGAGGTTTATTTCTGTTGTTGGTTTTCGAAGCTTAACTCTTTACCTCTCTTTAATACCTCTTCCCATGAATGTTTGTAAGAAATTTAAAGAAAAAATTAAAAAAGTGATGCTTGTTGCATAATAAATATGTTATTTACTAAAACGCATTGCTCGATACCCCAATAGAGGGACCAAGAGAGAGTGTGTGCTTGAGAGACGAAATGTTATCAGAGAAAACTATGCGCATGCGTATGTTTACTTAAAGGTTTGTTGCCTTTTAGGTGAAGTGACAACAAGTGCTGAACACAATAAAGTCGGTGTTTTGTAACCATGATTTGTTCGGCTTTTGACGACAGCGTTGGTGGTTGTAGGAGTCAATGTAATTGAAATGTATGCTTTAATGTGAGTTCACTTCATTTCTTTCTCTTTGGCAGCGCTTTTTCTTTCATTGTCAATATTGAAGCAAAAAGTATAAGAGGAGACAACGTATTTTGATAAGCAGATACCTTTAAATATGTGAGAGACTTCTTTTTTGAATTTTCCATTCCCTTCCGTAAAGAAATACCAAAGAGACGTATGCAAATTACGTTTACTGTGCTTCAACCTGTTGTCTTTATGTCAGACTGGCAGCAGTGACATGCGATGATGATAGATAACCCAGTAAAATAATTGGTTCACTTTTTAAGGAAAGTATGTAGAAGAAATCAAATGAAAGCAAAAATTCTTACACATCATTTGTTTAAAATTTTTCACTAAATATTTCCTAACTTAGAAAAGAGTTTATTTAGTTGAATTTGGTAGATTTATCAACTGTCTTAAACTCATCAGCAGCGATGCCAATCGTAATATATATTATATGGAAATATTTTTTGTTCAGACAATTTAGCTTTTCTTAAATTTTCATGTAAGATTTTCTCGAATTTTTGGATATTTCATGGTAAAGTCAAAATTAATTGGTAAATAAATATTATTTTATTTAGTTAGGCTTTCAAGATTATTTATTTAATTTTAATCTAACGTTTCGCTGGTGTTTCCCAGCTTCTTCAGGGGTTTTTAATAATATTTAATCTATTTGTTATATTTCTGTTGAAAAATTTTCACTCAATATTTTATGTGGACTATACGACATAAAACAAAAATAGAATGAAAAATAATTGAAAAAATTATCACAAACAAAAATTATAAAATATCACAGATTTAACTTTTGATCTTAACGTTTAAAATCACAGCAGGCCGTTATTAACTGTAGCTGTTGGTTACAATATAAAGACCATAGCTATGCATTTAGATGTCTTTACTTTTATCATATTCATATAATCAGATAATTTTCAGGTAAATAATAAAATAAACCCTCAAATATCACCGCCCCATTCGGAAAATTACGTCAAGTCTAAACATGTTTGCTTCCTAAGTCTTTCGTTAGTAGTATGTAAAGCAATCGACTTATTTATGTCTATCACGATATACCAAATATAATTTACTTTAAATCAAAAAAATTATATGCTTATATACATGTGACGGATAGCTTCTTCTAAAATGAAAATTATTGCATTCCCAGTCAAGGCGATATTTGCAAAATTGTTGTGGAATTCTGAGTACAATAATAGTTAATAGTTAATAATAGTTGCTTAATATTAAATAGAATTGTTTTTACTGTAATTGTTACGATACTATTACAGTTTATCTAGTTGTATACGTGACATAATAATGAGATAAATCATATATTTGGCTTATGTTTTCTGATAGGTTACTTCCTAACTCAAATACGAATGTATTTAAAATACCAGTTGCCTCCTGCTAATTTGACTGCATCAATTTACTGTTTGATCAATTACTAATTAATAGTCTGGTCATTAACTTTGATCGACATTGACTCCTCACCGTTCTAGAGAATGTAATAGTGATTTTCGTCGGATTATATGTGTCAAAAACTGTAGTTGTTTGCATGTAGAACACATTTGACATGACACTCTTGTACTAAAGTTTTACAAACATTCCGCACATGTGAAATAACTTGACACACTTCGATCGTTATCAGGTGAAAGATTCAAGCGCACTTCCATTTATCTAACTTTTTACACATGTTGGGGATTTCCGTCTTCACATCTCATGCAACAAAAGCTTGACGAAGCTTCACATAAGTACACTTGGATTCATGCAATTATTTGTCTTAGGAACCAGAACTTCAATCTTTGAACATCTAACAACATATGAGGTACTACAAACAAGACACTGACCAATATGGAGTCATAAATACACATTAATTTGCATTTGAAAACCAGAGACTTTCATTAAAGTTTAGTCTTGTTTCAGTTTTCATATTGAAAAATTATTTAAAGTACATTAGAAACACGTTTCTGATTCATATCGGAAACAACAACTCAATTTACATATTGATATGTTTTTTACCTGAAACGAAATTTGAAACCTACGTTGCTGATTCGGTTTCTCTATCGAGACAGATATTTTAGTTCGTGAACCTGAAACGAAAATATACCTTTATGCAGTTTTATTTCTTAGCCTAAATCAGAACAGAAACCAAATGTAGTTTAGTCTTTTGGTAGAAATAATTTATTTTTCAGAATTTGCGATGCTAATCAAAAATTTATTCCGTTTTGTTTAATTGAAAATCTCAAATAAAATGCAAACAAAATGCTTCATAGACTTTAACAGCTTATAAAAAAACGAATAAAATTTTTCATTAGCAGTGGAATTTTCATTAGAAGTAGAGGAAATTCAAACAAATTTTAATAAATTTATTCAAAATCAAAACTGTTTCAAATTTCGTTTCGTTATATATGAAATAGAAACAAAATTCAATACCATTTTGATTCGAGATATTATATATTTTGAGTTAGATCGCAGAAACTGAAGCCAATCATAACTATTTGCAACTGTATTTTCGTTTCGGTGACGCTCCCTGATGAAAAGTGACACTGCTGTTATATAGATTTTATATTATATTTTATTCGAGTTCTGAATATGAAGATGTATTAGCTAACAAATCGATTTTTTGTTTAGATAAATATTATATAAGCAAGTGTTATATAGGTATTATATAAGCAAGTTTCACAACGAAATCTGACAATTTATGTATTAGTTCTTTACACACGATTAGCATTTTAATCTGGAACCATAGCCAATTCTGTTTTTGATGCTATTGATAAATAAATAAATACTCCTAACTGTAAATAATGTATATTTTTATTTCTTCCTTGGTTAGAATTTGTATAAATTTGGTTACGAATTAAAGCAAATTAATAATCCATTCATTATTTTTGGAGATTATTATTATCAACTGTTTCGCTGGGTATTGTTGGCATGCACTTTTGCAAAGTGCCGTATAATATTATTCATAAAGTAAATTGATATTTCTTTCTACCGTATTTAACCACAGCTAATTCATACAACTCTGCCATAAAGCGTACTTTTTATACAATTACCATATCTTTCCGTCCTTCTTTACAATATGCAACACGAAAAAAGGTGTGTCGCCCCAAAAATGTTATCATTTCCAGAAAATACGAAATAAAATAGGAATACACACATGTATTTCCATCAAAAAATGAGCAATAATGTTAACACGATTGTCTTTTTTAACGAAAATGCGATTGCCATCACAAGAAGGCACAAAATAGCAGCAGTTGGTGTTAGCACTTTGTGTAAGTTTGATGAAGGCGATGATGATGATGATGATAATTTGATGGTTTGGGTGTTGTTGGTGTGCATAAATATTCAGGTTGGAGATGAGTCCAAATAGCAACGAAGTCATGTGAATTTCAATTGCTTGTAACATTTCCACCATGTCGTATGCGAGTGGTTATAACTCGGTTACACATTTCATGGGTGGGTTTCAGTCAGTCGTCTAGAGTTTACGGGTCTAATGTCTAATGTCTGTGATTTGTGATTTGTTGTTCATAAAATGTGTGTGGGAATTGTAGCAACATTTGGAAATAGTTGTATTCACACACAACGTATTTTGGGCGGAGGCCTGACTAAGATGTGCTTAAGATGTTAACTACGTAAATGATTGGGTTTTCTCTTACTTTAAGTTAATGAATCAAAAATATGATCAAAGGGTATCTAATTTTACTAGTTTATAGTTTTTATAGAGAGGAAAAGACTGTTTATGTAATATCTAGTTTTTATAATCATTGGAATTTTGCTATAAGTGATATGTTTTGGTGTTATATTCGTATTCATAAAATGTGAAATCGTTAT
Source organism: Philornis downsi (assembly GCA_019455685.1). Lineage (NCBI taxonomy): Eukaryota > Metazoa > Arthropoda > Insecta > Diptera > Muscidae > Philornis > Philornis downsi. The sequence goes on along the minus strand of JAHXMU010000450.1, from coordinate 212,321 downwards.
GATAATACTCTGTGTGTACAGTGATTTGTCACAGCTGATTAATTAAGTCGTTTTTTTTTTTTGTTTGACTTCAAATATAAACGGACTGCATTTGTGCGCTTATAATCTTCTTAAATTGTCACTTTCATGTTTGATATATGGGGAACGAGTTGTAGTTGCCGTGCGTTGTAAGTTGTGCAGCAAAAGGTTTTAAACCATTTACAATGCTATATATTATATTGTATCAAAGCTTTTTCTTTACATATATTCTTTATATTTATGGTATCATACGAATTATATCGTGAATTTTGGTGCGTAATTGGAGATGATATTAGATTCAGGCTTGAAAGAAAACCGAAGAGTACTTTCAACTCAGAAACAAATTTGTACAAATTGACCCATTAGGTAATTTAGCAAATGTTTTCTTAATAGGAGTCTCATGGAGTTTGTATGCCTCGTAAGCTATTATGCTTTTTAAGCTATTTTATACGTTAACTTAATTCATTGAATTCAAAAAAAGAAAAAAAATGCGAAATTCAGTGGCCAAGAATGGTGTGTCATCATCAGAAGTCGAAATGAGCTAACGGGCATATTGTTTTTCTAGATAACGCACATCTGATATCGTAAAAAATCAAAGCCCGCAAATGTTCAAGATTTAATTACATTTTTTTGGATTAATTGTTAAAATGGCAAGTAGCATTTGTATAATGGAAAATTATGGCATGCAAATTAAACTCCTAAACATTTCGATGTAAGCAAAATTTACCCCAAGATGGATTTCGTTACGCAAAATTTATTTTTTATATCAGATGATTTTTTTCCAAAATTGAATTAATGTTATTAGTTTAATTTAATTCTCAGGGCACCATCAAACCAAACAGCCGAAAATGTTCAATTTTCTGATTATATCGGTGTTTTCATAATCTGATTGGAATTACTTCAAAGCTTCAAAGGCAGGGATAAACTCCATCGCTGAAAAGAATTTATAATAAACCAGCAGATCTTTAATGGATGCCGGAATCTATTGAATCAATTGCTATAGGGCGGCTGGAAATTTCTGTAGAAAAATCTATGCTTTCCGAAAATTAATTTTTTGGTGCCAAAGTTTACTACCTAAGTTGGGAAAAATATTTCCAGATTGTATTCATTTTCCAATGATTAACTTATTTTATCTGGTGTTTTGTAGTCTAACGAATTATCTGCTATAATTTCAAAGAAATGTATAAATAATAAATAATTATAAATAAATAATTTTTAGAATTTTTCGTATAATTATCAGCATTAGCACAATTCCAATTTTATATTTTGAAAAAAAAAAACCTTAAAAATTGTTTGAAAATATTTGCTGAATTTTAATTCATTTTCTCAAATCCTTGCTAATAGACGTAGGCTACTGTGTAAAGAACAGATTTTAGATGTGGCGGTACACAATGAGCTTTTTCATTAACTTTTTGAAACGCATCCATTAGTAGGGCGAGAAATTGGACCAAATATTTGAATAATAAATTGGTTTTCTGTTGCAGGGAGAAAAATTGTCTTTAGAATTACAACTAGTAGTTGTAAAAGCAATGTTGTGAGAGCAATTTAAAGTTTCTTTCAAAAAAGGAGCTTTAATATCACCTCGCTTACACTCATCCAAATGAGGCGCAAGGTTTCAATAGTTTAGCGATTTTACTGATGTTTATCAATTTGCAGAAAAAACAAAGTTATTAAAGCTATATTTTGTTCTTTATTAAATGCAATAATAGCGTCATTGAAATTTTGGGAAATGACCTAATTTCATATACATTTCAGTAATATCAATTGATCAAATAACACATCAATATATGTACATAGTCGGGATATTGTTTTTGCCACGTTCTTGTTGCTTCAGTCTAATAGAAAAGAAAAAGAGAAAACAGACAATTCTTACTTGCAGTCAGAATGATGTGTGTGGGTTGAAAAAAAAAAAAATCTCAAAAATTCTATGTCAAATAAGCCAGCCAAGAGATGGTCTTAAGTACTGGTTCAAAATGTAACTTAGAAAAAATCGGTTACAAACGATGCCCTTGGGAGATTAACAGTTACTAATTATTTGGTTAACCATATATATATATGTGTGTGTGTGTGTTGTGTTTCTTAAAAACGATGTTTTTTCTACAAATTTTCCATACTTCTAATTGCAATCTATTCAGTGGATTCTGATCCAAACGATACACAGCGAATACAAATTATATTTCAAACTGGCAGTAGCTGTAAGTTCGCAAATACATAATAAATTATCAGATGTGCAAACTCCACAATTTTGTCACTATGCAAAGTAAATTGATTACAGATTTTAGATAGAGGTCACTGAAAATATTTCCAAAACCACTGTTCAGGAGAGCCTTGCATTTAATTCTTTTGCAAACTATAATGAAATCACATTTTTAATGCAAAACTATACGTAATTAATAAGTGCTTCACTTCCACTTATTTGAGACACGGCTGTATTTATTCCAAATTTATTCACATCATCATCAACAGCCCGACAGTTTTTATTTTGTTTTGCTGCCCCACCAAAAAGGTCTTGATAACTTTTAGTCATCATGTAAACACTTGACAAAATCTTCACAAAATGAAGAGAAAACAACCAACGAAATGCATCTTTTATTTTTGCAAATAGTCAGCAAAAATGTTTCTTTGTTCTTTAACGCATATTTGCAAATGCGAATTTTTGTGAAGTGAAATCCGCAAAAAATGACAAAAAAAAAAGAACCAAAACCAATGCGCGACGTCTTTTCATCAGAACTCTGAGCAGTTCTTAACAAAAGTCTGACAGAGTGCTGTTTAAGAACATAAAAAGGTGGACAAGTTAAACAATACAAAAGAAGTAAGAAAACAGAAGTCAAGTATATTTTTGATGAATTCCATAAAGAATTAAAATTTCACTTGAGCAGATACTTTTGATACTAAATATTTTCTGTGAAATTGAATTCAAAATGGCACAAACACTTTAAGTATTTGGCAAGCGAGTAGCAATTTATAATACAAACATATTTAGCTTGAATTGTTATTATAGACGGATGTTCCTTGTAATTAATTGCATAAGCACACCGTAAATTGTAAAGAAACGCTCTGGGAAAATCAACCAAAAATCCTTTGGCGTCCCTTTGGCAACTTTTCGATAACTATGAATAATCATAAAAAATTATTAATATAACTCATGCCGACTTCTCCCTTAGATATCAATCAGTGGCAGCGGCTTCGTTTGAATGCAGTGATATTAATTGTCTGACTAACTGCTGTGACTGACTTTGTCAATATGTGTGCATTAGTACACACGTAGTTATGAAGTCATTTATGTTTTCAATTATGACCGCTTTGTTGTGAAAGTCATTAATTAAACTGTAATAGCTGGCTGTCGTTTTTCAGTTGCATTTTCCATAAATATCTAATCATTTCCACACTTACACATCCGGTTGACAGCTAATATTCACATTCATTTCCAATCGTCAATGACTTAGTTAAGGGTTTCCTTTATGCAGAAGTCAATTGCATAAACGGAATATTAATGTGTTGAGTTTATTTATTTTGGAGTCAAGGAGTCGGGAATTGTGGTGAAGAGTTCAGCAAAAATTTCTTAACGAAATTTCTATTCAATGGCTTCTTTGATCTCTTCACTGTCGTTGTGCTAAAAAGTGGCTGTTTGCTGTGATTTTGTGTGAAATTTTGACAGATATGAAAAATTTCTTTTATCTTTTGGCGGCTGTGATTTGTTAACGTTTTAAGTTTTTTATTTAAGGGAGTAATAACCTTTTTTCGCTTTGTTATAAGGCTATAAACTCTGTTTATTTATTTCAATAATTAATGCGGAACTTTCTTTTCTTGTTTTTTTCTTTGCAGCACCATGGTTTCCAGAAGGAAAATACTCTCCCGTTCTAGAGACGATCTAAATTTGGATCAGACATTTAGTCCACAAGAAGAGGAAGAAGATGTTTGGTATCAAAAAGATAAACTGTACAAAGTAAGTAAAGTAAATGTAGGAAACCAAAATAAAATTAATAATAAATATAATAATTTAATATAGGACTGTAGTGAATGCATGAAGGAATTGTGCAATGGCCATAGTTAATACACTTTATATAGAATGAAACGAGTTTTCCGTACGCTAGATGCGGATGCCTTCTCCAGTATGGTGTGAGATGCTAAAAAACAAATTAAAGAGAAAAAATATTTTACATTAGGGTGTCTCGATGAAAATTAAGTTGATGACGCTAATTTATATGAAGAGATACGAGATAACATTTTTTTACTACCACCAAACTTCTGTTAATCATCTCAAAAAAAAAGTGGTGACCGTTGGAGGGATGTTTTTCTATAAATCATTCATGCTTGAGGCATATTGGCAACTTTATAGAATATGCTAAATATCACATTGCGCCTCTCATGAGGAGATCTTTACGATTCTGTTGCTGGATAGAATCTATTACAGCTTTCCTTATTATTATACTCATTACAATCGTACATATCAAATAGATATCTCAGTAACGTCCTTGTCTATTTTCACTGAGCACATCGAACTGTCAGGGGCTACTTTGGACACACCCAGGGCAAAGGCACACAAACAATGAGCTTAATCCAAGCATAACATATGCGAATATGTAGAGTTAGATGCAAGATAATGTATATTATCTCAAGTGGTTAGTATTATTTCCTTAAGTTTTTTTTCTTCATTTTAAAATTCTTCATGGAAATCTATAACTTATTTCATAATTTGTTTATTTATTGTAAAAATTTCGACTTTTACGTAATGCAAAAAATAACACCTTTGACCAAGAATCTTTATAAAACTTTATTTTCGTTTCGGCTTTAATATTATAAATTTAATCGAAACTACACTTGAATCTTAACAAGAAAAGTAAACAATCATTTCATTTTTTTATCTGAACGAAATTAGAAACCCTCATTGATTCGATTTGCCATTCAAAAAGTAATAAAACTGATAATCAGAAAAGGAAATTATAGTTTTAAGCAGTTTCGTTGCGTTTCGTTTCTGTATCAGAATCTGATGTACTTTCCTTTCTTGCCTGAGAAAACTACCAGGCCTTTAATGGCGAAATTTATTTAGTTTCTAAATTTACGATACCGGTCTCTCGGAATACAATTTTCCAAGTAAAAGCAGATTTCTTCACATTTCATATATTTCAAATATACTGAATTACAATGAAAATTATTTATAGATTTGTTTTGTATATAAGAATCTGAATCAAATTTATTTCCAGTTTTGTTGAGAATGGTACATAGTTTTAACGTCTGAATCAGAAGCAATTCAAAATTATTTTTGATTGCATTCCGTTTCAGTGGCAGTTCCTATTTCTAAAAATAGTTGCCATTACACTGAATATCATAGCGTAAATAAACACAATTTTTCACACTTTTTTTTGAAAGAAGTAATAAGACGAAGATTTTCTTAGTGTATTTTGTACATAATGAGTATGAAAACGGGGGGATTTTTTGATAATATTAAATATTTATAATTAAGAAAAATGACACAAAAAAGAATTTAGTTTCTATATTGGGCTATATGAGTATTTCGGTGGATGTTCAGAATTCAAGAAAACATTTTCTTATTAAGAAGAAGCAAAAAGAACAAATTTTCTGGAATATGTGTGTGCAGGAGTTACGTTTTTTATGGGGCATCTGTCGAAATTTGTACCTTCAATTTACATGGAACAATTTTTGTTTTGTAAAATTCATTCCCATTTCGAATAAAAATAGATGGCCACATGCCAGAGCAAAAATTTTGAATAGGGATCGATATGGTCTACTTTTTAGGAATTAATTTTCTGACCGAAATGAAAGGCATGTGCCCATTCGGATAAGATCATACTAAATTTGAAAGTGCTAAGAATTAGCGACAACTTAGACACTGCGACGACATATCAATTTTGTGACATTACCAATTTGAAATGTAACTGCAAATAGTTCCATCTCTAACGCAGCTTTGCAGTTAACGTAAAGTTGATATATATCGATGTCATTTTCGTTAGCATTTCGCTGGCTTTGGTCTGTTATGAACATCTAGCCAGTCAATGTGAAGTGAAGTTGTGAAGTATAGTATGACACCGGTACAAAATAAGTCCAAAATAGGTCGTTCGAAAGTACGTTTTGTATTTTGCACAATATTCTAGATATATAAATAATGCTAAAACCGCGTTACTTGAAAATTACAATTGATTCACTTTTTTGCAGACGGAACATGCTAGACTAACACTCTAAATATATGGCATTCTTCCAGTGAGACAAACTTAAGTTTGGAGCTGGTTAATCACTTTCGGTACAGTGACACTTCGTACCATTTCAGGAATACATTTCTTGATAGATCGGCGACTTCAAACAACATTAATTTTCTCACCAGATTTATGAAGTTGTAAATATTTCTCATACTTGTCATCGATACTTTCCAATTTTGATATCAATGGCCTTACATGATCTAATCACTCATAAATGCAAAGAAGTGAACAGATAAGTGGCGGAAGCTAAACAATGCCGTTTTCGTTAATACAAACTAGCAGACATTTATCGGTATCCTTTAAGTTTGATCTGTGGTTACTAAACAACGCTAAATATTTCGTAAATGAGATGAAAATTGCGTTATATAAATTTCAAATTATCTAAGTATTTATATTATATATTACATTTTTATCTTTTTTATGTTATGTACGAATTGTGAGCCAGGCTTAAGAGTCCTTGACTAAAGAATATATTAACATTACTTCCCATAAATATTGCTGTACAAACATTAATTAAAAACAGAAATTTAATAGAAGACACTTATTTTTACAGACATTAAATCCTGTATCCAATAAATTGATGGCCCTACCAGCTTGAATTTTATTTGCCAGCACATTTATTTGAAATAACGAAGTATTTGACCCATTAACGACAGATGTATGAAAATTAGTAATAGCTTTCTAATGGCGTCTCAAAATTGAATGCACAGTAAAAACATGACAAATATTTAGGACTTCACAAAAACTTAAAAAAAAATCATTAAGAATCTGCATAAAAATCTTTAAATACAATCTCAGGCGAAAAACAAACATTAAAATTGTTTCCATGCGCAACCGGAATATTTCCCACTTACTTTATCTAAAGCAGATTATTGAATTTGTTGATTATAGAAAAACGTATTTTTATAGATATCAGAGAAAATGTTTAGCTCACGGAAACATACAGGTCGGTCCAAATTTTTGCGTAATTATTTTAATAAGTTTTATTTTCCCTTTTCGATTTGTTCTGAAAATGTTTACTTATTGTTTACTTATTTAGAAAACGAATAAAATATGTATTTTTGTCTATTACATACCGTGCAAATACAGAACAGTTCAAAGCAAGTAGCGCTGGTGCTTCCCTTCATTTTGTAACGTTAAGTTTTGGAAGTGTTTCGAAAGACTGGTCTTTCCTACGAATGCATTGACAGTGTCGAAGCATTGTTATGTTGTAGCGTTTGAGTCTGTACGCCTAGCATGACCCAACAAAAATGTTCCCTTATTTTGGTGTGCCTAAACCACTTCGATGTTGGTACACAGCTCACGAATCATAGCCCAGGATTCAAGATAGTACGCAAAACAGAAAGATTTAGTGTATGCCATAATTTTTGTTTAAAGGACTTATGTTCTACTCCCCGAAACGAAACACTTTTGCAAAGTGTATTAATTTTTTTCTAGCATTAATTTTATGTTTATTTCACAGTTTGATTATACATATTTATATTGAAAATCGTAATCAATTTTTCAATATCGATTTACAAAAACTTCATAATGGTTTTTTTTTTGATTAGGACATTTATATGATTATTCAAATTATATGTAATTTACCCTCATTGCACAGTTTGAACTTATAATGCAACAATAAATATTGATTGGTTATTTATCAGTATAAATTAATTCTACAATTGCACTAATAAATTACAACAAACGAGACGATCTATATGAGTACCTCACCACTTGAGTGACGTAACATTGTCTTATCGCACTCACAAAGACGATATCATATCGCACTAATTACAGTAATTAATTTCCAATGCAAAAACATAAATTTTCATTTGCTAAGTTTCAACATCAAGTAATTAGAAGAGCTTTAAAAGCTAAAAGACTCAAGGGGTCATATCATACGAGTACAGAGTCATTATTCAAATTAATAACTTTATGTTAGTCCTATAAGAAATGAGAAACAAATGCAATCTTTGTAATAAAAATAATTGCTTAACATTAATATAGTTAATAAAGCCTAATTAATAACCAAAGCAAAGTATGCTGGCGAATATTCGAAAGACTTAAGCCACCAACGTATGTGCAATGAACTCAAAAGACGTGAACAACAAGCTGAAGAAGTCACTAAAGACTTGAACAAACCTGGCAAAAGGCAATAGGCAGTCAAGGTATTTTTATATGCATGCATTTGGCTTATTGTTACTTATTAATAACGAAATTTCGGGAGTTTTTATTTTTCAATTCCTTTTTAGGTTTGTGAGGAAATTAACACATACACGTACAAACAGACACGCATACAAACAGACGACACTCGAATCATTGACCCATTTTGTTGAGTTTCATTTATAGCACATTAAGTCGAGTATTCTTGACATACAAACCAACCAACCGGCGACTGTCTTTAACGCGATACTATCAGCCAACATAAACTGCAAGAAGGTCTTAATACTTACTCGTATCTGTTTATACGCATGCGTAAAAACTACAACAAAATTTACGTTGCCACGGCTAACACAGCGTAATCGACTGAAAACGTTAAACAACTATTGGCCAATTGCATTAATTACCGTTAGCTTTTCAAGTTAAAACTCAATATGAATACGTAGTGAATAAGCGCTAGCTGTTTTCTGTTGACAATCACAGCGGTGGCAACGTCACCATCGATAATGACGCGTAGTCAATGCGTTTAAAGAAAACAACAGTTGTGAAAAGCATTTTTAATAAATCGAAAAAGCAGACAAAATGTAGAGAAAAAACTGTGCTTACATTAAACAGTAACTATCAAATGGAAACTATAAATAACAGCCAACTGTATGTAGGTGTAGGTGTGTTAAGCTACGTTAGTATATTATATATTTTCGTGTGTACATAAACAATTTAATGCCATTGAACAAAATACCATAATCAGCAGTCATTGAGGTTACTTATTTAAGCAAATTTATGCCAAAGTAAATAAAAACATTTTAATGTGTTTACGCCAAAAATATGGCTGCATTCGCTGGTAATAATGCTAATATTTATTTTATAAAGGTTAACTTCCTATAACAAGCAGATCTGACGTTACGAATACGAAACGCTATAGGGTAATATAAGAAGTACGACCTTTGATGTTATAACTTCACAGTTGTAAACAAAGTAATCACATTTTCGGTCAGTATTTAGTTTTAAGTTTTCAGCGTACATAAAATTGTAGACTTTATAATACTTGCAGACCGTACTATTCCATAGAACATAATACGAATAATGTTAGGCTTCTCTGAAAATAACTCGAAAATAGAAACCCGGGTTCAGTCGAATCAGCCTGGCATTTCATCCCACTTGTGGGTATGTTTCCAGCTCAGTAGGCTGTAATGGAACTTTTAAAATGATCTGGGAAATCAAACACAAAAGTACATAAACACATACTCATTCAGTATTCTCCAGTTATGAAGAAATTACAGTTGTTTTGAAAGTGCTCTATAACAAGTGGATAGGTGATCTAGAAGCGCCAAATGTTCGACAAGACTGCCTCTTCATTATGGTGAGATAAGTGAGCATGCTTCAATAATATATTTTTATTTTTATTACAACCACGCCTTAATTAAAAAGTGCATTTACTGGCATGTTGATATCCGCATATATTCACATCTATCGCATATCGCTTTAAATTAACGTAAAATTTAATATTTTCTTGTGGTGGGTTTGTCTTTCTTACACTAAGTTGTTTCATTCCGACCCAATTTTTTGTACTGGCGTGCAGAACGCTTTTGCTATTGGTTATGAACGTTGTGTCTACTCGTCTTGTGATAAGATGATGTGTTCAGAATGGCTTCTGATTAATATATCAGAAAGAGACTATGTATCTGATAGAGCTACAGCTGTGTTGCATAGCCTCCGGGCTATATAAGCTTCGAAAGCTCAGTAGAAGCAGCGTAAACTTGGCGAATATATCAGATTGCTGCAAATGGCTAGTATGTATCGTGCACATGATCGTTAATTCAAGCCTTAACACATCAAATGTTTCTTTGAGCAGCGCCCATTTCCTTGTATTTAACGAACACTTCGACTGGTCAAATAATCTAAAAGCCCGTTTCTAAAAACTGACATTTGTGCTCATCATTAAGCTGTAGGTCTCATTCAGGTGGTCTTGAATTAGGATACGTGTAGGCTCATTAAATTTGAAAAACTCTCCCATATCCTACTCACTGGATGCAAGGGGACTTGCTTCTATTTTTTAGACAACGGACATATTGACATTTAGAGTGATCCTCTGCAAGTATTAGAATGAATCCTTACTGCATCTGTAAATTTCTACCGTACATTTGTTCTCTGCAACGAATGATAATGATAATGATGAAAATATTGGAAAAATTTGGAAAAAGACGCACATTTCAAAAGCTTGATTTTGCTGTCATAGGACAATATTTTTCCTACCAGATCAATATTCCCTAGTTGAGGCAATGGCGGGCCACAATGTTGTGACCAGACGATGCGTCCACTCATCACAATGTGAGTTGTATTGCCAAAATACTCTTCATGATACATGAATTTTGCCTGCTTTGCCAACAAAAGTCTGTGTCATTTTCTGGTGTATTTTATAACCACGATTAGGATTAACTCAATCTCTAAAAAAATGTACTAGTTAAATGCGCCCTTTCTTTTCTCTATTAGCTACCATTCTTTATAGCCTTCAATTGCCGGAAAAATGTTGAAAAAATACATATAATCAGGGACCATCAACAAAATGAAATCAAATTCGAAAATATGTAGTTTTGATTTGTTTCAGTTTTTGGAATCTAAATTAGAAACAATTTTGATTTCCATTCAATTTATGAAACGTTTCGTTTGTATTTGATGTGAAAATTTTTATTTACAAAAACCGGACAACATTTCGGAGTAGTTGCTGCAATCTTTGAGAGCCTGTTATCATAAGATCAGAAAATAAATTATTTGAATGAAACCACATTTGGTTATATTTAGGTCTGATACAGATAAAGATGCCAAATTGCATAAAAATATAATATATTTTCGTTTCAAGTTATCGAATCGAATTATCTTTTTCATTTTGTTTCGGCAAAGAAACAGAGTCAACGTAGGTTTCCAATTTCGTTTCAGGTAAAAAACGAGTCAATATATGAAGTGAGTAGTTATTTCGAATATGAATTAGAAATAAATTTCTAGTGTACTTTAAATAAAGTTACAATACCAAACCCAAAATTACTCTGAGCTTTTGTTTATAAATATTGACCGTTTTTGCATTAAAAATAGGTATTTTGTAGTAAATTTAATAGCCATCGTTAAGGCGGGTTCTAAAAAATGTATACAATTTGAAATGGTTCATTGCCCACAAAAAAATTACTGTAAGTTGCTTTTAATTAATGAATAAATAGCATATATATCGAAAAAGATCTGAAAAGTGTCAATATTTCTAGAGATGGTTTCAGTTTTTTCATATAAAGTCGACTTTGTTCAGTTTCTAACTAAACTTGTAAAATATTCTCTTTCCAATTTCCATACTTTTAGCTTGAGTGTTGTGACCTCTAGCTTATATCAACAGATATCTTCTGGCACGATCAAGATAATATAGGTATATACTTTATGAAATTTAAAATGTGTATTTTTACCTGTCATAAACTTAATACCAGAAGTGAGTAAATTACTGAAACCTGATGACAGAGATCAGCTTTGTTTCATTCCATTTTATTAATTTTTTTCCACTAACCCAAATTTCAATCTGGTAGCTCTTAAAGTGAAAATGGGTATTCTGCAAAGTGTTGTGTTAAAGCTGGAGAGGAAAAGATTGTATTTTTTAATCAAAGATTTACTTCAATAAGAATTGGGTTATAGAAACACCCTAGTGTCACTGTATGTTTCGCCAACCAAGCTTTAAATTTCTTGTTATCTTTGTTTCGTCCTTATACAGTTGTAAGATGAATAAAACGTGAGCTTTACAGGAGTAAATATGGCGAGAATTAAATATCCAATCACTTGGGAAACACAAAAACACGGTATCCAAGTAAACTTTTGACTGTTCTTTCGCAAACCCAATATAAAACACATAATCTTTTAAACACACTAAGGAAACCTAACTCTTCTCCAACTTCCATCCAGTCTTCGGCGATTTTTTTTTTTTTGTATTTTAATTTGAATTGAAATTTTCTATAAAATGTCATATGGCCTTTAGGTTTACTTTTAGAGACCACTGCATAACTTTTCCTTAACTTTATTGTTAAATCATTATTTAGGGCATTTTCCCATGGCAATTTAGCATTTCTGTAATTTTTTGCCTCTACGCCACAAACCGCACAACATTTTTCCTTTTCAAGCTTTTGTCTGAAAACGTTTTTTCCGCCGCATAGCCTCAGACCAAAAAACGTCAACGAAACTGCTACGGTGGTTAGAAAAAACTGTAATAAAATAAAAACCTTAAGATTAAGCAATAATAGGTTTTTGTAATATTTAGCGTTTTTTCTCTCATTTTATGTCTTGTTTTCTACCTATATTTGATCACTAGTTTTTGTCCTCTCTATATTTTGATTATGAGGCATTTTTCGCGTTGAGCTCACCAAAAGGAAATCAAATCAAAAGAATAAATAAAAACAGAAAAAAAAACAAATTTTGTCATTGTTGTGAATTGGGGTTTTTTATTTTTTTGTTTCAGCTGATTTTGATAGGGTTGTGTTTATTTGTGGGAGATTTAATAAATTTGAGAAACAATAATGTAATGTAAAGCAACAGCACCAGCACCAGCAGTTTCATCTAAAGAAAGGAAAAGCGTATTCAATAGACAGATACACGAAGCGAAAAAAAAATTATACGGTGAGAATTTTTGCCGCAGTGTCTTTAGCAGTAATATTTAGTATAACAAAGCAAAAGACTTAAGCAACAAACTTGTCTTGTTGTCTACATGTGTTTGTTAATCTTATTTCAATTGGATATGGAACACATTTTGAGAAAATTACCAAACTTCCGCAGAGTTAAATGGAATGAAATATGTTTTCCCATAAAACACAAAAAGGAAGCTATTCAATTTAAAACGTAAAATTAAATCAGATTTTAAATAATGTTTCACAATAAACAATGACTATTAGTATAAAAATTTCTAAATTATTAATACAATTATGAGTATTTTAAAAAATACAACCAGCTAGCCTTCAATTTTGGCAAAATTACAATTCTTAACACCCAAATCTACAAATTATTTAGCTGTCATAGCAAATAATTAAAAACACAAATTCGTCATTTTCAGCAGTCAAACTATTTCATTTAGTCATCTTTTGCTTTGCCTGTTCTCATATTCAAATTAGTCATTTAAATTTTTGCAAATGACCACAAATGTTGTCACATTTTCAAATTATATCATGACATTTATCTGTTGGTCGTCATCAAAAAGTTTCTTGCCTCTTGTAATGATTAATTGCCGATTTGCTACTCTTACTTTTTCTGATTTGATTGATGATAATGATGTCACATATCCAGTATTTGAAATATTAAAGTGCCAATTAAGGTATATTTAGAAAATGTAATGGCAAAGTAAACATCAACGAATAAATAAATTATCAAAATGAGTGAAAATATTGTAATAGAAAGGAAAAAAATGAAAGTTTGTAAAAAAAGTAAATCATGTTTGGTTGTTTTTTTTAATCCCATAATATGATAGTTATCAAGAGAAGCATTAAGTGTAGGTACATATAATATGAGATCCATGAAGTCATGAATCAAGGTTCGAATATCAAATTAGTGAAATTTCTTAAAGGTTTTTTTCCGAATTATATCTGCTGTTAGAGCTAATATGAGTGAACTACAGGCACTTGTGAAATACGGTTTAAAAACTGCAGTAACTAAAATGCAATATAGATAGAAATCCAAGATATTATAACCGGTTTTATGTAATTTATTACACCGATATATCAGATTTTATTACAATCAAGGCGTGTAGCGTTATTCTTAATGTTTTAATGGCGAAAATGGGAAAAACAAAAGCTTTAAACAACTGCATTTACCTGCATTCCGTAGGTGGGTTGCGCTAGAGTTTCTTCTTTTTTTTTTGTTCCTACGAATTTCTGGAAATATAAGCAACAAACAGTATTCCAATACTTTTCAAGACAATTGTCGTTCACATAGAACTCCTCCTCTAACCGCAAACGAAAATTATTGAAAACTTTCACCACTGATATTCTCCTTGAACTGAACGATGTTTCTTGGATTATTACTGTAGACTTTGTGTTTGAGGTCTCCCCACGAAAAAAAGTCAAGAGGCGCCAAGTCTGGACTACGTGGGGGCCATGGGATATCACCTCTTTTCGAAATCAGTCTGCCAGGGAACATCTGCTTCACCACCGCCATGGAGTCATTTGATGTGTGACAGGCAGCTCCATCTTATTGGAACCAAGTTCTGGAATTCACTATTCTTGAACTTTCAATTTCTGGAGCCAAAAATCCGTCCAACATCTCAACATAGCGTTCCGTATTAACCGTGACGTTTTGGCCCCGCGCATTTTCGAAGAAAAAAGGACCAATTATTCCTCTGCCAGAGATTGCTGCCCATACTGTCACTTTAGAACTATGCCATGGTTTCTGGTGGTTGATTTTGGGATTTTCACTGTTCCAGTAACGACAATTTTGACGGTTTACGAACCCATTCATAAGGAAATGAGCTTCGTCAGAGAAAAGGACATTGTCAAAATTGGAAAATCGATTAAGTATTTCATTAGCAAATGCGAGCCTTGCTATGAAGTCAGACTCTTTCAATTCTTGTGTTAATTGCAGCTTATATGGATGCAGTTTAAGATCCAATGATAAAATTCGTTGCAAACTTCGTCGCGATAATTGTAAGACAGACGATCTCTTGCGAGTCGACATTTGTGGATTTCCTCGTACTGACTCCATAATTCTCTCAACATTGTCTTCGGTTCTAGACGTTCTTGGGCGACCATTTGCTTGTGGTTTAAATGTTGAACCGGTCTCTTCAAAACCCTTTACCCATATTTTAATTAAATTAGCACTCGGAGCTTCACTAATTCGCCGTAGTCCATATTCAGCACAATATAGTCGCCTAGTAGCAATATATGAACGAGAGTTCTCGTAAAATGCGCGTACCCAAAATACGCGACGCTTCCCGTCGAAGTGATTTATAGCGACTAAAACTCCATGAGCCTGCTAACCCAACGATGTAGGCGCCCCTCCGCCCGCGCCTTTTCTACTCCGCAAAAAAAGATGATGCAATATGCACGTTCTATTGCGCCAGCCTGTATTTGTTAGGCAATTAATACTATATAGTGGGCGTCGCTTAACATCGACTAAATTCATTTAGTAATGCAAATATTCTGCGAACAATATTTGGAACAATGAGAGAATTTGCGGTAATTTCACTCAATAAAGTTTAATTTTCACCAATATGGAATTATGGATCCTATTGAATATTTTATAATCAGCATATAAATTCTGATATACGAATCAAAATTGTATTGAATCATGTTCCTTTTTCACACATCTAAAACGAAACTGCAAACGATTTCAATTTCAATTCGTAGACTCGAAATGAAGTTAGTAAAAATATTGATTTTGATTCAATTATTGAAATGTTTTGTTCGTGTCTCATTTGAAATGTTTCGATTTATTCAAAGCTATGAAATAGCTATTAAAATTTTAGAGAGAGTTTAGTTAGTGTCGCAAATTCAGAAAGTATATTACATGAAACATTTTTGTAGTTGACGCCAAGTATCTTTTTCTGCATAGAAACGAATGTACATCAGATTTTAGTTATGACTAAGATTTTGGAATGTTTTATTTTTATCATTAGGTTTTGTTAGAAAAAAATCGAGTCAATGAATGTTTCCAGTTCCGTTTCAGATAAGAAACAAATTAATGTGTGAACTGAGTGGATGGTTGTTTTGAGTATAAGTCTGAAATAAAGTTTGCAATGTGCTTTTAACTAAATTTACGATATCAAAACCCAAACTTGGAGATGGCTGGTTCTAAATTTTATTGTTTCAGATTCGGTTCAGTTCACGACATATAATAGAATAATTATCGAATCTAAATGTAAAAATGTAAATAAATCTAAAGTTTTAGTCTTTCTTTGTGACTGTTAAGAAAAGCAACTGGGTTTACATTAGAAATGCCGCATTATCAATAAAAACTGCAACACAAATTTTACATCAAAGTTAATTTAATACGAACTACATTTTATAAAATACGAGTACGAATAATGCTGAATATAAAATCACGATTGAAATCAGAGGACAATATTTCCAATTAATTAACAAAAATTCCAAGTAAAAGTTTAGTAACAGCATGTTTGATGCTGGACAAATTGTCCAAACCAAACACGTCGTAACAGATAAAACTTTTATTATAATTCTAGAGGAATATACTAATTCAAAATGTATCACAAAATATGTCTAGCTCCCTATTACATATTTTAACAGGCATTGATTTTGTTTTGATTTTTCATGCCTTCCTAAGACAGACTCAAAAAAAAATGCGTTGTCAGCTTGTCTAAAACTGATCAACAGCCGTATCTCTAATGCTTGTTCTTACTCCATAACGCTTTTTCAATTTGTAAAATAAAATATTGTCTAAATGTTAATATATATTCATATTATTCTTATAGTTAGATAAAGCTTCGGGAATCCATAAAACATAAATTTACGACGTATTTACACCCACACAATGTTTCTTAGCCAGCAATCCAAGCCAATCATTGCTCTAACCAAAAAACGCTATAAGCCAACCGTTGGAGGTTATACGATGGTGTGTGATAGAGCTTAGATGTGAAATTAAACTCTTGACATTCAGTTTGTCTTTAGCTAAATAGGTATTATTGATTGGTTCTTAAACTTAGTGCAAATTTTTCATTAAAAATCATTGAACAGCATTATAGACAGCCGTAGTTTATGAAATAATTGATTAAAAGAGATATTAAATGTGAAAAAGATGATTGCAAATGTTTTATATTCGATAAGGGGGAGTGGGAATGCATTGAAAAACTCCCACGGCTAACAAAGGGATTGCATACAATTGGAGTGTTAATGTTGTACCAAACAAAAGACTTAAGACATGAACCTGATTATAGTATATCTATTTCAATATTTGAAATTGGTGCTAGTTTTATACAGATTTTCTTGTTTTATATCCGAGTTTGTTTCAAGATACTGCAATGTTGCTTGCAAATTGTAACTTATGTGCTTTTTTCTTTCAATCAAAACCCGATTTTGCCGTCTGGCTTTATTTTTACATATACAAGATTGTATCGTAAGGTAGCAAATCTAGTTGGTGGCTGTTGGCTGAATCGCTGGCTGTTGACTGTGTGGCTGAATGCTGTTGTTTATGTTCATTTGAAAAGATATTTTGCAATAAACGAAAGTTGTTTTGTGGTCCCCTTTAAGTTGCGCCAGATCACTGCGAATTTGATCGCTATTTCTGTTAATTCACATTCAGTTTTTTTCTGTCTCAGTTTTTTTTTTTGCTCTCTATAAAAGTTAGCGTTTAACGTCAAAAAATCTGCTGTTGTGCCAGTGGCAGATCAGTTTCGGTAAACTACAATTAGTTTCGAGACCGCTGTGATTTATAGGTTCACATATTATAAATTGTCTGACAAAGATAAAGCAAACAACGTTTTATGTGTGGATGTATGAAATAAATGATGTCGTCTTCTAGAAGTATAAAATTAATTAAAATATCTGCATAAAATCTATGAAATAGTTTAAATGTTTGCATTAATTTACAATCTAGTAATATTCTAGAACTATCTGCTACTAATTATACTACTAATCATGGCCTAGATGTTGTAATATCTAATAGAATACAAGGTGTCACCGTGAGTAGAATCTAAGATTGTAGCAGGTGTCCTAAAATGTAAAATGTATGGGGAAGCTATTGCCCCTTGTATGAAAAATGCGTCAGAATACATATGAAAACTGTCGAAGCTTCGACAACGTTAAGGACCTTAACAGATAAGTATCATTCGCTCTTAATTAAGATGAAATATATGAATACATAACAACGAATTATTGCCGAAGAATATAAAAAAAAAAAACAACAAAAACGAAATTTGTACCGCAGATATTTTTTTCTGTAAAAATACCTCCATTCGCTCAAACTTTTAAACATTTAAACTTAAATGAACTTTATCCACCGCTGGTATAAAGCCAAAAGATTGCAACATTTTAAACAATAACTCAGCCGTTATACAGAAACTAAAACAATTTGTGAAATTTTCAGTGAAAAAGGAAAATATTTATAACCATTGAATATAGCACTGGCTTTCTGGTTTTACAGGACCTTTTGTCATATTAGAAGTAACTGAATACCACTTGAACGTCTATGAGGCACTTTCTAAATACATTAACAACAATTCTCTTTCTTGTTTAATAACGTCTGGTACGCCGCCCACCAAGTTGATTACCTGACAAGTTTTTTAATTGAGAAATTCCTTCCATTCGCTCACGATCCAGCCGAAGTAGGATAGATAGAACTAACGACAATTATCTTGTCTATAACCCAGCCACACAGACAGATATCGCTCAATGGTTTTACAAAGTTATGAAACACATTCCATCAAACACGTTTAGTACTTTAAACGCTTCCTTCCAGATATTAGCATATTTGCGATATCAAATGACATCTCTCTTCCTTCCTCCCTTCGGCTGAGAATATAAAAATATAAAATTGGATTTACAGTTACCTTATTTTGAAAAAACAATGTAATTCTGGAGCCTGCTGAAAAATATAAAGCATATTTGGGCGTGCTTCAGGTTATTTTCCACCACCTGCTTCAGATAACTTTAGGTAACAGATTTGCTATTTGTTTTTAGTGCATTCAGTTGAGGCTGCAAATGCTTGAGGCTGTTACATAAATAAGATGCCACAAGTATTCTCGAAGAAGGAAGCCTCGACCAATCTAATTGGGCGATAAATTGATTGCTTTACACCACCCTGAAAATAGTTACATTCCGTTATATTCCGAATATTTTGCCCTTTTATCACCGCCGAATACAATAATATTTAGGAGACTATCACGTAAGGGCTAAGAAGTCCCTCTCATCGAGCTGTGTCCCAGACTGATTTTTAGCTATCTGGTTTGGACATATTTTCAACTGCATGTGGATATTTTATCAACTGTATTTAAACGTCTCCTATACACTTGTTCTTTCCTTGTTCTCGAGTTAAATATTGAATGGCAGAGGCTCAGTGAACCAAAAATGAGTTATGCAAAATTGTAACTCGACGTCGGATTTTACTGCTAAGCTCGTGATACAGTTGTACTATTCCTTCGTGAATATTTTTGTTATTGGATCATCTTGTGATCTTCGTGGTTTTAAACTTTATTTAGTATAGTTTATATAATGATTCGATCCTCGATTTACACATTTTGCTTTGTAACCATTCTAACACCAATTTAATGTTAAAAGTCAAATCAAAATATTTAGATTCATGTGTCGTCAGTCAAAAACAAAAACATTTCGTTTTCTGGTATACCAAATAAGTATTCCGAAAGTTCTATCGGTGTTCACATTTCCTTAAACAAAAGGGAGAATTAATGAAAACCACTAAATTATTTCGTTCTAAATATTTTCGGTCCTCCATTAACAAATTCATGACAATTTGTTTGCTGTTATTCTTTTTATAATTTATTTTTAAAAAGCAAAACCAACTTTTTTTAAATGTTACCAAGACCACAGTTTAGAGCCGTCAACAGCAAACAAAAAAATAAAACAAAAAATAAGAAAACTTGTTAACCTTTATGTGCGAAAAACAACAACAAGCTTAAATATTTTATGAATATGTATGTTTAAGTCTCACTCAAGTGGGCTTTTTTTCTATTATCATCATCGCATATGAAATCCAACGGAATTTTTAATTTAATTTTGGTGCTGGGTTCAATGAAAACAACTGAAAGCGGTTCTTAATATGTAGTTTTATACGTGTACTTCGCTTGGTATTACAAGAATAATGTTGTGCTCGCATATCCAGCCAAAAGATGTACCAAAAACTAGAAACCACTTTTCATTTCATTGTATACAAAATACAAAATTATTAAAAAGGGCAAACTTGTTGTGAACAAAATTCAAGACTTTGGAGGAAAGACAGACAAGTCGCGCACATTAAAACGCTTGTAAAGAGTATGTTTTCCGTGTGATGAATACCACTTTAGCGTTTTTTTGTTTTAAATTTGTGTGTGTATAGCGTTTACAATGCAAATGTTAAATGATTTGATATAATATGCTATATTTTATAACGTATAATATTACATGCTGTAAACATCACGATGACAGTGGTGTCGGATGGGTTATTAACTAGAAAAATTGTTGGTAATCTAATAATATTAGATTACAAATTAAAAAAAATAATTTATGTAATTTCTTGTATGAGGTCTAATTTAGTAGACTGGAAGGAAACTGAATAAAATTACTTTAATTTGATATCGCTAAACTTCTCCTGTTTATAGTTCTTCAGCGTACCTCCCATTTAGCTCAATGCATTTTTGAAGTGGTCATTTAACTTCCTTTCATTACGTTTTCCCTACAAAATTGTTGATGTCTGTTAAGCAAATTTTAATATACCATTTTGTATGATAGCAACAACTTTTTCTCTGGTGGAATAAATTAATATGAAACTTATCTTACTAAAATTTGTAGCTTTGATTTGGTAGGTACATTTGCACTTTCCAGATTTCGTACTTTGAAAATTTTAAAAGTGCTAGTCATCCAATGTCGATTTTGTCAACAGCATAGTGATCTAAGCATTATGTTTTCAGGGTAACTTTTTAACACAAATGATACAGACATGGCGTTCAAGCCCAAGCCATCGAAATCCAATTTCTGGGTCAACATTGATTTTCATTGATTTTCATCAATTTTATCCCACCCCACCAGTGCCTCATAATGCATACTCTCCAATCTCAGTATTGCATTCATTGAATATGCCTACAAGCTTGATCATGCGATGGAATTCATAAAGAATGCTTCACTCTCTTTCTGCTTTTTTCCGCAACTGTTTCGTCAATTTCATCAATTTTATTGTGAGAAAATGTGTAATTTAATGATTTACCAAACGAACTCATTTGCATTATAAAAAAGTGTACTGGATGCAAAAATAGACCCAATTTTGTAGCCGAAAAAGGGCGGAAATGACTTTAGATAAAATTGAAGCTAATGGAAGTCAACTGCTTTTCAGACTGATCATTTTTCGATGTACTACTTACCAAATTTTATGCTACTATGAACATTTTTTGACAGACATTAAAAAGAAGCTGCGCATAACGAAATTTAAAATTTATTTTTCGGCGTTGCTTATTAGATTATGATGCAACAATTATTATACTGAAAATAAAAGATTATTTAATAAAATAAATTGGATTTGTACATATTCAGAATAAAGTGGCAACAATTAATGAATATATTTAGGACTGAAGACTCAACGGATCGAGTTAATATTACCCCTCACCGAAACCTAGAATTCTTCAGTCAAAAATAGTAACAGTCTCACTCACCCATTTCCAACTACGAAATTTCCACAAAATTATAATGTTTCACGATGTTATTTGCTTTAACCATTAATAGGCGATATTTCGTTGTTGTTCCTTTGATCAATTATTCTTCTATTAATTAAAATAACACTAAGACTTACTAGGCTAAAAGGGCTATTATTTATATTTTTCTTTGTTCCAGATATAAACCAATTAGGGCCGTAAGCTTACTTTTCCTGAGAATAAATACTTCTCATTGTATAGTTTTGACTCTGGATCCATTTTTCTGTTTCAAAACTAAAGTTGAATAAAACACACATAAGGCTATGATTTCATTATAATGCTTGCCATTATGTGCGGAATACAATGTAGTTTACATGACCGCCTCTGAATTGTTTGCAGCAACGGATTCTTTTGAGGTAGTTTTCAATTACTTTTTGCACATTTCTGGGGTATCCGGGCGATAACTTGGCAAAAGTTAGTTTTAAAATGCTCCAACGTTTGGGGATTGTCCGTGTAAATCGGTCTTTGACGTAGCGCCACAAATAAAAGCCTAACGGCGACAAATCGCATGGTTTTGGTGGCCGATTGATGTCGCCAAAACGTGAATTATGGTTTTTGGAAACTTCTAATGCAATAAAGCCAAAATCGTGTGGGTTGTGTGGCTCGTGGCACTCTCTTGTTGAAACCACATATGGTCTAATTCATAATCTTCAATGGTAGGCAAAAAAAAATCGCTCTAAGGCGATATTTTCAGCAGTGAGTACAAAGGGATAATGTATAGGTACAGAAGTCAACGAGGGTTTAACGTGAGTCTCGCCGCGAAGGCCTTACCCACGGTGTGCGACACACTGTGCATATTCTAATACGATTGCCTGCGCCCGCCTGGGAAAGCCAAGTTAAACATGAACTATTTAGGAATAGGGCCTGACAATTTTGGGAGCAAGCTAACGCAATTGTCAGCCCTTTCTTAAGATAGTAATTGATTATAGTAGTGTGGAACATAATCCCCATTGGCGGAGATGAGACCTATCTTACCATCTCTGCTACTCTATGGTCTGTAGCACAGATATTTTCATAGCGACAATGCACAAGTATCTTCCAGTATCTTCAAATTTCTTTATAATCATGCCAATTCCCTGAACAGTAGGTCGATTATGGCGGCCACGATCACCGCGTGACACACAAAAAATGCCCACGTTAGAGTCACCACTTTTGTTGCAAGTTTGAACTATTTTTACGCATTCGTCGGTCGTAAATGGCAAACCTTTTACTAAATAATTAACATTTCAGATGACAGATATTTAACTTTTGCAATTTTTTTTTTACCCAATGTTTTATTATATCAACCGAGCTCTGATAACTCACCAACTTCCCAACAATTGTTTAAAATTTCATTTGTTATTTTTTATACTTTTCGTGAGATTTCTAATAGAATTGACATAAATCCCATACTATTTGTTCGATTGTTAATCCCAAAATAGATTTTTTTTCAACTCAATCTGATTTCGAAACTAATGTTCAAAATATTTCACCTTTTAATGGTCGTTTTTAGTATTATTTCAGTAAAAAATAGTTAACGTAAAAGTTTAAATAGTGTTTAGGTCCCAACAACGTCTGAATTATGACAATTTTATTAGAAGTCGGTTGGAAAGCACACTTAAAAATTACTTGTAATCGCTATTCCACTTTGGATGGTGGTCCACAGCTTCGTGGTCAACGTACTAACTCATCGTTGGATATGTTAAGTTGCACAAAACAGGCTTAACACATTTCTATAATTTTAAAACTTTTCAAAAGCACATGATTGCGGTGATTCTTAAACAGTACGTATAAATTGAGAATTTCTTTGTGTATCTATTAGTTACTGTACCATTTAAATCCCCGAAAACCACTGCAAGTATTCAGTTTAATGGGAATTTTTGCCACTAGTGATGTTCACTAGTGAACATGATATTATAGATTCAGAAAATGCATTTTTTCTATCCCAATTAGAAGTCAAACATTCTCTTCTATGTATCGGGGTTCAGTTTTGATTCAGAATCAGAAAAGAAAACATTAAAGCTACATGTTTCCACACCTTACGATGGAGACGCTGAATTAACGTAGTGTTCTAATTTCGTTTTTGGTAAGAAAGGTGTCAATGATTACAATGATGTTTCTAAAATGTTTCAGAAATAACATTTAAATATACTTTTAAATAAATTTCCATAACCGAAACGGAGATCTCTGGTTTTAATTCACTAATAAATGTTCAAAATGGTAAAAAGCTAGTTAGTTTTTTTGTTACTATACCGAGAGATATGGCATCGATTTTAACAAATCAAAATGAAGATTTTTGTAAAGGGAATTACGAAGCTGGTATACCCAGTATACAAAAGATAGCAACTCCTTGTGAATATTGCACAATTTTTCCTTAAAATAGCAATCAAGATGATTGTAAATTTACATTTTACAACTGAAATAAACTTAGAAATATGCGCATATTAATTTTTTTTTTCGTTGATTTAATATAATGTATTTTTTTACTCATATTGCTATGAACGCATTTAATAAGATGTAACAAACAAGTCTAAATATTCGCAACCTTCACAGCACCACATAAGTCTTGTGGGAAAATTTCATCGACATCTACTTTATTTTATCTTCATTCTTCATTCACCCTTCAATACCACTGTTCCGCAATAACCTTATATGTGATACTGAAAGTGAATTTCCACATTAAGATGATTAAATCAGGGGTCGTTGCAAAGCCGTTTGAAGATGGGCACACGTAGGCCTCAACCTCCTTAACAACAAAAACGATTTTCAGCAAATCTAATGCGATAGACTTCAGAAGAACTAAAGATGTTATTTTGCGCCACGTAAATGCCAAAGTTTAAGCTAAAAACAAACAAACAAACAAAAAAACTCAGATTTGACATTTTTTGAGACCGAAAAAGATTATGCGGAGGTATAAAAACTGGTCTTTTCAATTGATGGATCTAACTAAAAAAAAAAAAAATATAAATTACTTAGACTTACTTAGAATTACTTAGAGAATGCAGCAAAGCCCCACACGTTTAAATTGTTCAAAAAAAATTCCAAACATTTTTTTTCGACTTTGAATCAAAGATGTGAATTCTGTTTAATTTATATTGAAATGCGATTCTCCATTTTGTTTCGGTGTTTCTATATTTGAAGACTTTGCCGTTGTAGCAGCCAGAGTCAGCTTCAGTTTTTTTGTTATATCTTTAATTGACTTGGAAGTTTAGTCACTTGTAACGGTATTTAAGCATCATTAAATTCTTACCTAATTACCCGTTTTTTGGTTTTTTTTTTTGTTTTTGTTTTTTTGTGAAACAGCAAATAATTGGCGTCAGTAACTTGTTTTGCCGCATTGTTTTTTGTTTTTGTTTGTTTTTTGTGTTTCAGATACCATTTTTAGAAACTCGAAAATAACGCTAATGCAGTATTAATATGGAAGAGGAGACTCGAAATATAATTAAAAAAAAATTAAATATTTAAATTTTCATAGTGGACAGCGTATTCATTTTATTTCAAATACAAATGTTATTAATATGGCATAATATCTGAAGTTTGGTTCCTCAATATTAAGAAAGAAAAACAAAAATATCTGAAGGTTTTATTTCAGACAACAAAAATAAGTTAAGATAACATGAATAAATTAATGGTAATAAAATATTATAATAAAAGGAAAACATTTTTAAAAACACTAACTAACGATTTCATATGCAAAGTAAGTTCTTTCTTAAATAAACGAGTAGATTAAATGAATTAAATGCGTCACAATGTTGAATAAAAATGTGAAAAGCTGCAAATAATAGATATTACCTATGTTAGAGTGTACTTTCAACACTTTCTCGGGGA
This sequence comes from Philornis downsi, assembly GCA_019455685.1. NCBI lineage: Eukaryota > Metazoa > Arthropoda > Insecta > Diptera > Muscidae > Philornis > Philornis downsi. The sequence goes on along the minus strand of JAHXMU010000450.1, from coordinate 186,785 downwards.
GTGGTCTCAGACGATGCTTATTAAAGAGCTGATTATTGCAATACTAACGTTTTCCTAACGACGGCACTTTTAGCCTATAAATGCCTGTTTTGAAATTTCCAACCTGCTGAATCCAAAAAGAGTTCTCGTTTTGCGAAGTTATTTTTGGCACCCTACAGATGGATCAAGTTTTAATTTAAAGCCAACTGTGGCAAAACATTTTGATAATAACGGCGTTTAGATGTCGAATAATGACGACTTTTTAAAGTTTATATCTGGAAAAATGTTCACAACATAAAGGTATGAAATTGTATCGCTGTTTGGACCCATTAAGGAAATTAGGTTTCGTCAAAAACATTGAAATAAAAACTTACTCATACGAGTATTTTCAAAAGTAATCTACCGATTTCAAAATTTGTATACTTATACCCAAAGGAATGAAGGTATACCATTTGATAGGCAAAACGGGTACAGCCCGGAAGGAAACTTTCAAGTCGTAGTCGTTTCTTCTACTGTGTATTAACCCAAAACAACGTTAGATAAGAGATCCGCCGTTCACCATACCCGTTTTGTACGTAACGAAAATGGACATTGGGTGAGCACATGTATTACTCAATTAATTTGACTGAAATTTCTGTACAGGGTTTTCTTTAAACAACACAACATAAAATGTGCCTGATGAAACTTCCATAACTTGTAGAAACAACATATATTTGAATTTTAAAGTTCGCGGGATTGAATATCTTGCGTCTTGCTCTAAAATGTTTATGTGTGAAGTTTAGGAGAAATCTGGCATAACTTAAATGTGGTGCATTAGGCCAAAAGTCACGGTTTTTTTTCTTGTATTTTGGGTATGTAAATGTATGCAAAATCCATATTTTTGGGCGGATTGGTCATATTGAATCTATTTACAGAAGGGGAAAATAGAATTGACAAAAATAACCAATTTTCGGAAAAAAGAGAAAACCAGTTTTTATCTTTCTTTCGCAATACACCAACTTCTATGAATGAACAGCAAAATTAAACATAAGTGCCTTAAAGTAAAGATCCACAGTCTTTCAATCCAGGTATATCGCAATATAATAATGGTTTATGGTAGAACGGTGCGCCAAATTCTTGGAATCAAGTAAAAAACTATTGATTTCTTCTTTTAAAATGTTAAATACAAAAGAGTTGAAGACATAAAGTTTTGAGAACCGTTTATGTAGCAGTTCTTTTGATTCAGCTTTATTCAAATTTCCTCGAGGTTATTGGATTTATACCAACGTCCATTATCCATTTTTCGGTTTCAAAATTATAGTTAAATACATCACACATCGCATGTTTTCGATGAAACTTTTATTTCATTTTAATGCTTGAACTTTGCCATTATGTACGAAATACAATGTCATTTAAATGATAGCCCCTAGATTGGTTGCAGCAGTGGATCCTTTTCAGTTAAATGGCATCAAATTGCATAATCTTAGTGGCTAATTAACGTTGCAAAAACGTAAAGATACGCTTTCTCATGTGATAAAATCAAACTCGGTCGTATTATATCACCACTATTGTAGTAGATTTAAATTATTTTTACGCGTTCTTCGGTTGTTAAACGATCCATATTAGTAAATGGCGAACCTTTTACAATACAAATAACACTTCAGATTATAGCTATTTAACATGTGAGAGCCTTGCAGTCCGGGATGTTGGAACTACTAAATGGCTAACCCTGTATATCAGGGCAGTTATCTTCAAGGCACTAAATATGTCGAAAGCATGCAATATTTATCTTGAAAACATGGTAGTTAAATAACAAAAATTACATTTAATGGAAGTAAATTAGTACAATTGTGATTGATTTGCCCGAAACGTTATTTCTGTTCCCACTTTGCATTGATTATGGATCACAAGTATCTTCACCAAAAAAAAAAAAAATGTAGAAGATGAAAACAAAATTAAACCAACTTCGAATAGAAAGACATTTTTACATTCATTCCGTCAGTACATTTTATTAAATTTTCACTAATTCCTCTTTTTAAAACTGTACCATCGACGATACATAGAGTAATAGCTGTACAGTTTCGTATTCTTGTATACTCTTCAAATTAGATGTATACTATGAAAATATGTATTTATCTCTTACATATCCTTTTATTTGTTCAGATCGCAATTAGAAACCGATTTCAGCAATGAAGTTTTTGGAGCTATGAACGAAATATATTCAGATGGTCGATATAGGTTTGTTTCCGTGCTCATATTTGGTTGCGTAGCCAATTACAAAGGCAAGATTTTAGTTTTTATATACTTTCAAATCCCCAAATCAAAACTGAGGGTGCTTTGAATTACTCAATTGTTTAATATTGTCCAACATTCGCCCTCGATAACAGATGTCCGTAGAGAAACATAGCTATAGGTATATGTATGATAATATTACATGTATGATAATATTTTGCAGAATATAATATCGTCATCTAAATGTAAAGAACCAAGTTATCTAAAACTCTTAGAACGATATTTGACAACATTTTCTGAGGTTTCCACAAATTATCTACAACCACTTTTTAAATCCCAAAATTAACTTTAATTTTAATTTAATGTTCAAACTTTGGTTATAAAATTCTTTCACGTTCAATTTATTCGTAAATCCATTTTTTTTCTGCTAACACCTCTAGGCGGTAAACCTTTTCCAAATCGAAAAAGATCTATTTCCACACTAATTATTTTTCCACTGCCAATTACTGTTTTTTTAGATGAAAGAATGATAAGTTGGTAATGTAAATATTCCAATCTACACAAATTTATGCAAATACGATGCTATTAACTGGCAATCCTATTGACTATGTTTTTCATTTAAATAATCCTACGGGCTGGACTACGAGGCGTTAAAGACCCGATTTAGCTCAAACACTACATATGTAGACCTATGCAAGATATTCTTAGAAACATTATTCATTACTAAATGATGTTAAATTTTCAAACATCCTCGTTTTTGAGAAAATTTGTGCGGCCACTCCCATAGACTTCACCAAAAGTTGGCATTTGCGATAGCATCAGTTCTTCATTTTCTTTTCTTTTCTGGGCGCTCTGTATATGACAGTTTCACTCGCTGCCAAAACTCTTGTGGCAAATTCTAGTTCCATTCTCACTGATCCGAACTATGCGGTTAAAAAAATTCAACTATTTTCATTTATGGAATTTTGAGTGCGTCAAGATTCTCAGATTGCAGACTTTGCACCACATAGTTTCAGATATTTGTAATAAACACAAACGTCGACAATGAATATATTTTAAAATATTATGTTGCAGATGCATGGATATGGCTAGGGTTTAGATTTACAATATAACAGCTGTTCGGATATTTTGATTTTACACCTGTTCACATAAATAGCATTCCATTAGCGGCGCGTGAACACTTGTCGTGTTTTACAGCATAATCTTAGCGCACCAAAAACTGTGTACAAAATACTAAACGTCATTTTGTTAAATAGAAACGTTAACGCAATTTCTAAAACAATTATTTTCTTAAACACAGACATCCGTTTGGATTTCTCGTTTCTAGTGTTTCAAATCGAATTCGAAGCATTTGACAATTGCATCCAAAATGACGGGTGACGCGGCCGGCGTTAAGCACATTAAATGGTGTTTCTTTCTGTGAGCTGCAATTGCAAATCGAAGTTTTTAATACTATTTAACACTTTAGTTTCATTGTTATCTGTTAAAGAAAATTACAATTATTAGACAAGTCAGAATATTCGTCGGCTACGAGACAGATCGGCAGACAAACAGATGGATGGATAGCAAGACTATACGCTCTTCATTCATTCATTCACTGTTGTTTTCAGTTTTCGTTGTATCGTCACTGCTGTTGCACCGTCGTCATCTTAGGGGCTATAAAAAATGTTGTTGAACTTTTAAAGTCACGATTTTTATGACTTGCAGCACATGAGTTTGTTTCGAATTTGCAATGATTTTTTTTTCTATTCTTCTGCTTCTTTCACGATTAGCACGCTTTACTGAGAGAACGGCAGGCAGATGCGCCTCTGTCTATGTTGAATGTTGAAGTTGAAATAAAAAAAGCACCATCACAGACCGGCAATTGAAGTACTTTTTTTAAAGGCAAACAAAATGTTGACATTTATTACTTGTGCTTAGATTTGTTAAAAAAGTTGTGTAACATTTGTTAATTTTTTTGCTATTTATCTTTCCTCCGCTGCGGGTATTTGGAAATACGCAATAATGATTTATGCTTGTTTAGAAGAGGGTTAGGAGAGGGGTATGTTTGTTACATATCCTAAAAGTCGTTAGATTCTCTTTGAAGTATTAGACTTTAGGTTTAGTATATTTAGTCTTAAACAAAATTTACCACTGTGATGCCGCATGCGAGTTCATATCTTAAGTCTTCAGTTTCTTTTGCGGTTTCATATAAAGTCATCATTATTTATAAGTTGCCATTAGAAACGCAATCATTTAAACCAATACAGTATTGCGGTTAACACGTTTTATCCTTATGAAATTGTATAAAATGACAGTAACCTTATAGTGATACTGAGGGGTTTCGAGCCAAATCTTTGTTTTGAAGCATGAAAACATTATGAATATTTTTAACTTTTAATATCTTAAAACTGTGAAAAAAAGAATGTCATAATTTTTAATCTTTATCGCAGCAATTAAAAATACCAAATTACAAAAATACCTCAAAATGCTTTGCAAATGTTGAAGAGGAAAAAAAAAACTGCGGCGAATATTGAAATTGCAAATATTTTAACTTCTTCTTCTTCTTAAGAGTAGATATTTAAAAGTATGTCTTATAATGTATTTAGTTAATGTTTTAAACATTTGGTACACAAAAAAGAGAAGACTCGTAATGGTTTACAAACATTCTGTTTCGTAAATAACTCTGTAATTTGTAACTCTGCAATTTGTTGAGTTGGCCAGAAATTCGTTCACTATGAGAACTTTGTGAGATGCAAATCCATTAACTTTCTTTTAGCGAATCTTACCTTTTTCGACGAATTTACTCTCCTAAATGCCGCATAACGATCAGATAAAATTCATTATTTACTTTCTTTATTTACCATTACGCAACACTGCGACAATCAAAGAAAAAGCTTACATTACTCCGGTTTTGAGTTCGTTTTTTTTCTGTTTTGACTCATTCGGAAGGCTCTGTGGACTGATTTTATGAATGCGGGGTTATAATTGATCCGCTCTACGTTCTACAGGTCTTTTGGAGCCAAGCAGACTGCAGCGCGTTTCATATATAAACGATCGTACAAAATGCAACGAATTGATTCATAAGGTATAGAAGATTTTGCGACTATCTCACTTAAGGACTATTTTCAGTCACCATTTCCTTCACTTTTTCGACGCTAATTTCCATTGAAGAGGTTGATGGCCGATCAGAGCTATATTTTACGTATTTTTGGAGGATTTTCAGCGATTTGACATACGAAACGCACAACAAATACTTGAGATAAACTGATTTTATTATTAGCATTGTAAAGAAACTAAATTACAGATTGCCCTCAATCTCCGCTTCAATATGGAGAGCAATTGTGACAACTTAGCAACAGAAAATTATTTGAAAATCGATTTGACCAGCCTTTACAAATTTTACAAATTTTTTTTTTTAATTATAAATTTTCTTGAAAAACGAAAACAAAATGGAGTGTTTCTCGTATTGTATTCTCACATAAGCCTCCATGGCATCTCCATGAGTCATACCTGAATTTGGTCTAAAAATATTCTCTTACTCCCAAACCAGATGTGGTGGTCGCATTCTGCGCTTAACATAGAATTTATCATGAAAATATTTTTATTTTGGAGCATTCTCGAATGAACGAGAATTACAAATATACTTCGGAATATATGTGAGACATTTTTTGTAAAAAGACATGTCAGTTCACAACGACCTCATCCTCTGATATAAGTTTTTTCCTGGAGCATCTTTTGAGACAGAATGCGGTTGTTATCCGCGGATGGGGCTGAAGCTCACGACTTTAATACATACAATTTCTTAGTAATCGAAAAACAGAATACCATATGCATCGCAAAATAGCAAAAAAGCCGACTTATGTGAATTAGACCGATTTCCAAAGCTTTCATCAAATACTTTCTACTTTGCTAGCTCAATTCGGGCGTGTAGTGGTGGACTCAAATTTCGCCCAATGTCACATATTACTCGCATATGAAGAAATTTCTTTCTACTGCATATAAACTGTCTCAAATAGTTCTCGGATTCAATAACATGTTGACGTTTTTGTTAGCAAACGCAGAGTGTTCGACAACATTTTTCTCATTCACAGTACATAGAATAATTTCTTTCAGATATTGTTTGGATGCCAGCTATCTCCTACAACTTAATTTTTCTATTATTGAGAATAACTTTTCGAATTTTTTTGACAGTTTTCGGTGTGCCATCTCTTCTGGAAACATAATACAATCATCATTTTCATATCAACAAAGAGTTTTCGAAGGGGAGCAGTTTACATAACACTTTTACAAAATTGGAAGGAATACTTCTTTAAGCATATATATATGTAGCACACTCACCGGATTCGACATTATCAGACTTTATTTAAATACAACTGCAACATATTAGTAATCATCAAATCTTTTCGTTTGAGCAACATTGAAACTGTACAATTTTATTTTGCAATACCCCTATTGCTTTCGAAGCTCTGACCCATTTCATTGGAGAGATAGTTAAACGTTTGGACTTTTGTAAGTTCTATCTGGCTCATGTAATACTGCTTTTATTATATTTTCATCAATAAATTTTTTTCATCAGAGCGTAACGATGAAAAAATTTCTCCCGTAGTTCCAGAAACAGAATAACGAAGCTATTCTGTTATATCATTCTGAATCAATACGCAGATTATACAGTGATTTCCTTAATTCATACTTCCATATTTGCGAGCATACTTTTAATGACACTTTGAATAACTTAGAACAGGTGCTGTGGACCAATCTATAGGTAGATATCGAAAACAAAGTTTGAAAGATACATCCGACGACATAAGCAAACTATGCTGCTAATTCACTTAGTAAACGATTTAGATTTTTGATATTAGAAAAAGAAGTCCCAAAAAATGTTTCGATACATTCAATGCAATCTTAATGATTCTACCAAAAAAACGTAAGTGCTTTTCAGGAAACAGATTTATAACTCCTTTATTTTCACTCGCAGAACAAAGTTTACAAAATTTCCGATGCTTGTAAAATTAGGCTGAATGTAGTGTAATTGCATGGGAGATATTAATCTAGGAATATATGAGTTAAATTAAGTAATTTACAAGAGAGTTGCCATAGAGGACATATTTATTCGGTCGGCTATTTAAAATTTTTTTAAGCATTATAACGCAATAATGTTGGCAAAAATGTAAGGAACTGCAATATATGATTTTGGTATTAAAGCCGAAAGTTAGTTTATGAAAAAATCTGTCAAAGCGTATTAAAGGTTTGAGAAATGGTATGGCAATATCCTCCATTTTCTTGGGCTACCCATTCGATTTGTCTTAAGCTGTATAGAGAATTATAAATCAACACAATGGACTAAAATCTAGGCTGCTGCGGCCCACTAATTAGAAATTGCAAAGAAAAGATTGAGTTTCGGAAAATTTGCCTTTTTGGTGTGGAAGGTATACAAAAGGGTCATCTATTTTCGTTCTCTGAACTAAGTTTATCCATTATGCATACTAAATTTTGCCCTTAAAGCTTATATAAAATTCTCTGCTATGATTTGGCCAAATATTAGGCTGTGACGAGTTTTTCCAAGTTATATGAAGATCTTCGATACCTAGCATGTCTACCAGCCAGCCATCCAGGCGGAAGGACATCGCTGAAAAAGTTATGAAACTTATCTGTAGTAAGTAAAATGTAGATTTAAGCCCAGACTAGTTTTGTAAGCCAATCAAGTTTTAAACCAATGTAACTCAGTAATTAAAAACCGAACTAGCTACAACAAACTCATGTCGCAAATATGAACTGGTTTAGACTCAGTTACCACATGCGGACTTAATGTAGTTGTACGAACCATATGATGTACGTTATAGATGCAAACACCAGCGTTAAGTTAACGTACTTAAATGCATCAAAATATAGCTATTCAAAATAGTTCTCCTCTAGCCTATTTCGTTAAAACTTTCTAACGAAAAACTATTATCAATGGAAAGTTAAACTAATAACACATAATGCAAATCTAATGTGTGGAGTGCTGTCAAATCATAGATTCAGGGAACCAATTTTGCTACCATAGTTTGATATTTTCCAAGCAATGGCCATACGGAGAATATACCCAATATTGCTATGATTACTGTTGAGTTTTAGAGCAAGCAATATCATTCAATGAAACTGCCATCGTACATATCATTAGCATATATTCAAATAATGACCAGTTATGGTAACGGAAATTTTCATCTACATAGTTAGCTTATAAAACGTTGATGGAAATACGTGTGTCCTGTTCTGAACCAATGGTCATATGCATGACTTTATATTATCCTACGCAGTGCCAAAAAATAAATCGGATTTCTGTATTCTGGTTCCAATCAGAAAGATATCGTCTTTCATTCAATTTCTATTCGTTTCTTTATTAAAACGTCCCAGTAAACATTTATATCCGAATTCCGTCAGAATTCTGTCAGACACTCTGCACAAGTTGTCGATGTCGATCAGACAACGTACAGAAAATCGTATGGGTGGTTGACTAAAATTCGGCAAAAATTGTCTAGGGAAATTCAGAAGAGTGTGCAGATTTTTCTAACAGATTTTTGTCAGAATTCTGAGGCAAATTCTAAGGATATTTATAAGGAATTTTAGACATAGTGGGTATGAAGTCTAAGCAAATATCGGAAAATATTCCGACTTTAGAAATAGCTCTCTGACATTTTGTTCGTAAAATCTGGCATTTTTTCTATACAATCGTACGACAATATTACGACTTTCTGATCTTTTACGGACTATTTGCTCGATTTATCGCATAAATTTCGGACGGATGCCTTAACAAACATCCGAAAATATCCAGAATTCGGTTAGCAAAATCTACCATATTTTGTATATCACTCTATTATATGAATTCAGTACGAAAAATAAAATTTAATTCACAGAGGAAAAGCATATAAATCAAAAAAAAAAAAAAAAAAATAAAATAAAATATATAACAAAAACTTAATTTACTTCATTAATTAATTAATTAATTAAGAAAAATTAAATTTAAATTCACAAAAAGGCATATAAATCGAAAAAAATATGTTACAAAAACTTAAATTAAATAAATTAAAATTAGTCGTCGGATTCTAGTTTTCGTTTATTTCTTTTATGTCAACGGTCTTTTGCAGCATTGAAAAAGGTTTTGATATTGCCCTCTAAAAAAGGAAAGAAAATAAAATTAGAAAAATTTGTTAACTTAAAACAACGTTAAAAATGCAAACCTTTTAATAATCTTATGAAATGCATGTTCTTGACCGAAATATTGTTGTGAGTATTCGTCCTGGAAAATCTGGATGCGATTTCATCATTACTAAAAACTATTTTCAAGTTTTCAATAACAAATTTTTTAACATTGTCATGTGGCTGACATTGAAAACGTTTTCTCTGAAAGAGAAGAGAGTACACTTAAAAACTTGAATATTGAAGAATAATAAACTATTATAATGGTTATTAAAAGTTTACCAGTAAGTTTTTAATGTTTTCGCTATCTTTAATTTCTTAGTCAAAATTAGAAATTTCTTCTACAGTCGAGAACAGAACTTTCGTGTTGAATGGCCATATTTTTCTGCACTATTTCATCAAATTCTGTATTATTTTGTTCTTGTCCACTTATTCGAACGTCGCTAAAATTACTTGTAATTTTTTCCTATTTGCATCGCTAACGCATTCACTTAATTCTATATTATTCTGCACCATTTTATCACAAACATTAGTTATAGAAATTGATTATTTTGTTGGCATGTTTTCATGATCCCTTAAATTTTCTACACTAAACAATTTTCAGAGTAGTTGTTCAGCTTCTCTTTAATTCTTTTTCTTATTCTCCGGCGAGACATTTTTGGACAGAACATTTTAACTATTTCTTCTTACTTTTTGAAATTACGACGTGCTAATTACTAGCTTATTGTTTTGGCACTGACATATTTTTGAAAACAAACGAAAACAAAATCAATAAGAATTCTATTTATTGTTACCGGCGTACTGTTTTTCAGAACGAAAACAAAGTGAAACAAAAAAAAAATCCTTCCGAGAATGTGCAGAAACATCGCATAATACTCGTATTATATTTCAGAGAACATGCAGAAATGGCTGACAGGCAATGTACAGAAAACTCATTTGAATTACTACAGGTATTTTAGACATTTCTGGTGATTGTCTGACATAATTTCAGAGAATTTGCAGACGTCCGACATGTCGGATTTAAATGTTTACTGGGGTCTTATCAAATTCGTACACATTTTGGATTGGATCATTTGTTTGATTACCCACACCAATAACATCTAAGCCTTGGTTCTACTTTCACCAAATTCAACATAGTAGCCTTCGGGCCAAACTTTAACAACGCTTGCTTCTTTCCACAAGAAAGAAAAGATGCAGTAAAACAACTAACTTTCAGCACGACCCTCGTTATCTGGATTACGTATAATATTGTGAGGTGTGTGTTTAAGTCTTGTTGAACGCTGTTTTAACCATTTTCACTTTCATTAACATTTCTAATGAAACTGCAGCCGCAAACACCTTTTGCTCTCCCTGCTTATCGTATAGCCACAATTTCCTCTACCAAATTGTAGCAACTTACAGTTGAGACACACAATCAGTGGTTGTTGCCAACAATGAAAATACAAAACTCAGTTGAGCAAAATGTGAGTTGATCACTAGTTTCATTCCCCCAATGTCCAAGTGAACGGCCTTGCAAAGCGTAACAGAAAAAGATATAAAGCAAAACAAAGGAGCAAAAACAAAAACACACAAATTGTATCGTATCGTATACTTTTACTATTATTATCTGCAAATATTACATTTATTTGCAAATATTGCGCTACTACTTAGTACTTAGTACTGGTTATATCTACATACGTACGTATATGGAACCTCAGAAAATCTTGGCAGATTTGAGTTAAAACTCATTAGGTTGTATGTGCTGTTACTGCCGATCGTTACCGTTTAATAATCTAACATAAATTGTTATACTTTAAATGATCGCTTTAAGGCTAAATGCAAACTATATAAAGCCAGAAACTCTCAAAACGCTGAAATAATCAGAGAGAATGAAAATAACAGCATTTGGTTTAACGCAAATTGGAATGCATTAAAAGTTACGTCATTTGCTGCTGGTACAGCACGAACAATATACGAAAAATAATAACAACAATCTCGCGAATTCCACAAAACCAAAAATTGAAAGTCCCAAAAATTAAAGTATGTTTATTAAATGTTATAAGTACGTGAAATTCATATACTTTTTTAAATTGTTCATTTCAGGAGAATAGAGATTGGGTTTGTTGTGTTCGCTTAGTTGAATGATAACAAAAGACTTAAGACACGAACCTTGAATTCTATTCCATGCAGTTGGTTTCCGTTATTGGTGTGATTACATCAAATCCTGTATCTAATTTTTGCATTTTAACTGTTCACTGTATACCTCTTTACTGTTGACAATAGTCAGAGTAACATTATAATGAACAGTATTTCACATTGGACAAATATAACATTTCAATAATGTTTATTAACAGTGCAGTAACCGTCAAGTGTAGTTATTAGGATGTGTTTTTAAAAGTTCTGATTAGTCGATTCTAAAGTTGGTATACTAAGTGTGTTCTAAAACTAATAGTATTGGAATTTAATTCAAATTTGTTACACAACTTGCATCATATTTTGACGAAAATACGCAATTTTGAACAAGCATATTGGTATATTGAATTGGTTTGGATATTGGACATTGGATGTTGTTGTTTGTACTTAATATCTTTGGTATTCCATCCTAATGTGATAACCTCATAAGGAATTCTAAATTCATTAGTTGTATCATGTACGCTCAATCTAGTGTAAACAAAAGACTTAAGACACGAACATTGAATCCAACTTAGTCTGGTTAAGAAGTGCTTCCAGTCTTCACACATGGATACTGGAAATAATTTAGTAAAGAAGAAATACCAAAGGGCTATATGGAGAACACATACTTATAAATCATGGACATCATTTGGAACAGCTAATCCGGAGAATATATGAGTAGAAATAGATTTTATTAGAATTTTCATATCAGGCACCACATGAAATGTATGGTAGTTAAATGCTATTATTTGTATTTACTGTTCTTTCACGGTTAATCGTAATATAATAGAATAATAGCTTGATAACTTTGAACTTTTCTTGTCCAATTAGTAAAATATAAATTTGGTTAAGATTCTCAAATCTGTTCCTTCCACAGCAGTTTCCTTCGTTACTTCACATATTGTGTTCATTGCTGATCACATTTTGTGTTTGAACACTTTCATCCATTCTCAAAAATAACCCCATATTTTCAGACACTTAACTACAATGATGCAAACACATATAGCTCATGCAGCTCATGACTCGTTTGACTTCCACACTCAATGCCAATAGATAAAAGTCCATACATAGTTCAAATCAGCACAAGTATCAACAATTCTTCATTTTATTGCGAGACTGGCGCAAATATTGTTATCCATCTTAGCTCTGTCTAAGGAAAGAATCACCATTTAATTTCTAAGCTGGCAAAATTCGTATTTTTGTGGTACAGCTGAGGTAGATAAATGCGCTGTAATGTACATGGACATTAAGATCAATATAATCTCAAGAAAGGTTATATTTTGCTGCCCTGGTGATATCTGCGTATAAAGTTTCAAATATCTAGAATACTGCTCAAAAATGGTATTCGAAATTCAGCTAATTCAAAAATAAATCAATATACTGAGCGAAATGAAATCTTAATTCTCTAATGCTTTTAGTATCTGTGTCTAACTTATCGTCCACTGTCTTGTAGAATTATCAATACAATATGTGCATAACATGGTCTCAACATCTACAAAATAATTACACAGTAATTTTGCAGAAAGTTTGAAAATTGCACACCAAAAGGTGTCAGTCCCACACCAAACGTAAGTTTAAAAAATTTAGTTCTTGCTTAATATGGCATTGCTTGCTTCATGTTTCTTTATTATCATCTCCATGATGAAGAGATTACATGCTAGGTTGGCACATTTTCTAAGACTTACTTCGTAACGGAATGTTCTGTGAGCTTCTTGCCTATCCTCACTCATAACTTAGTAATGATTTGCGCTTTTTGGTAAAGACGCTTTTGCTTTCTAGTGACATCATCTTCAGACATATCATTAATTTTACTAAATTTTTACTTTAAATTTGATTAAATAATCTTCTGAAAAATTTAAAAAGGCTTTCGAGTGTGTGACAAACTGGTAATTTGAAGTAAACAAGTAATCTGCGTAGTAGCCGAGTGGGCCAAGAGACACCACTGAAGAGTAATCTGACGAAATACGAAACGTATGGTTTGATTCACCGCTAGGGTAAATGTTTTTTTTATCAAAATCTTCTAAATAACCAAAAATTAAATATCATATTGGGAAAACTCGTATGTAATTAAAACTCATTCCTCTCTGACTCATTGTAAAAGATTTTCTTGCCATTCTAAAGTTCCAAGACCCCCAATCGTGGACAGCAAATCATATAAAATTTGGATTTTACTTGGCCTCAAAGGAAAAAGTCAAGTCTAATGTATACTCGTGTATACGAGTATACTTTGATTTTGTACAAATCTCTTTCCATTTAGCGAATCGTGCCAGCACTTACGTTTAGCTGTTTGTTACATTCTCTAAAATTGCGAATTTCGAATAACATTTCTCAATCGCGTGAATGAAAGGACGCTTCTAGTCTCATGGTTATAGCTTGAGCCATATGTTCTAGGCGAAAGCATTATTTCTGTCATTTATTTAAATGACATTAGCCTTACCCGTTGGTTTTAGGTGATAGTATTGTTGTCCTCTTTTCTCTCCCGATTTTTCTCTAAAAGTAAGAATAAAATTCCTCGTTAGAAAGAAACCAGTTTGGAACTACACTTATCGCCCTTTTTGAAACAGTAATCAGTTTATCAGCCAAGTAATTATTTAATTTTTAAATATTAGCCGATAACCGGACACTGTTGAAAATGATGCAGACTAATCCACATTTTTATATAGTTTCCACATAAATGAGTTGCTCAGACCAAGTGTGGTCTATTCGTAAAACCACACCTTCGATGGTTTTGTATGTTTCCATTCGACCATGTATCATCCTATACAAAATGAATTACACAAATTTTGCAGATTTCGATTGAACTTAAATATATACATAATATATTAATTGCACACGATTTAGTTGTCAATGGCAAGTCTGATTGAAAAGGCAGCATGTGGGAAGAATGTTTTATCAGAACTATCCTTCTATTGCTTATTTTTATCGCCTTTACAAGCCGTAAGTTTTATGAAAATCTTTATTATATATGTGTATCGTGTATACATATTGTACCCATCCTTTGTTGTAACCTCCGTACAAAGGACCCATGATTGCTTCCAGCGTTTCAATAAGACACTGATTTCAGTAGTGTTTGATTATATTTATGTCACAATTAATTTGTGTCTTCAATATGGAAATGGGCAAAATCGATACATGTTTCGATATAGCTGGAATGTAAGCAGATATTTATTGGAAGTTCATCATATTTTTTACATAAAACCTGCTTAGGTCGCGCGAAATTTTACCAAAAACCGTTCACGGCATTAAGAAAGTATATCTGTCATCATAGAAATTCAATAAATTTTTTGGCGTGTTGAAGAATAAGTGTTATGAATTTTACATTATATTTAGTGGTAATTAAAGTTTGTTATAGTTATAATATCCAATTATATTATTAACAATGCGAAAGGTACAGGACAGTTTGAAAAAATTGCACGATCTATATTAAATCCTAGTATTTTTAACTAAGAAAATTGAAAGAAAAAATAAAAAAAATATGTGGGTGACATAAAACCATTACCACAATATATAGCATTCTAAATAAAGTAGCTGAAAGCGCATGTTTTCCAATGTTTTTCAGTGTAATTCTGCTTTAGTAATTTTTAAAGAATTCGTTTATCGCTCTTTTCTTGATATCGTCAATTAAAACATTTCTTTCCATTATCTTTCTTCTAAGGAACACATTCAAGAAGTTCTCGACAAATGGACCCAAATCGATGATGAAATTTGGGCCAAAGTAATTGTCTTTGAACGCAATCGTCGTGTGGCCAAAGCATATGCACGAGCACCAGTATTGACAATAAATGGCTCTGATGATGGTTTCGATGGCATGAGGTAAGTTTATGGTTATTAGTCGTCCTCAATTAAAGCTTAATTTGCAATTAATTTTGAAGTTTTTTGCATACGTATGACTGAAATTTGTACAAAACCAAACAAAATAACTTATGAATATTAACCACTAGATAACTGGAAGGTCTGTAATTAAAAGCTGACCACTACCGCCGTCAACTTAATGGGTGAGACAAGATGGTCATCTCAAAGTTGAGCTGACAAAAGAAGCAAATAATATGAAACTTTTTGTAGACTTCGTGACTTCTACATAAACATTCATACCCTTGACCTAGAGGAGTTAAGATTTTGTTTTTAATATAACCAATTATCAATGCTGAAAACCTCCAAATCAGTTTGTAACAAACTACCAGTTCTACGCCACAAAACACTATACATATCATCATTATCAACGCCATTAGTCTATCATCATTGTAGCGAGAAAGAAGTCTGCAATGATGATTATGATTGTTATGACAATGATAACAATTGTTTGTGATAGACGTCAATATCATTCGCACTATGTGAATGGAATTATATACAAATGAGCAACGAAACATATGTTATTTTTTGGAATCTTACCTCTAGTTGTTAAAACCTTTTAATCAAATGGCTTTTTTATAATGATGAATATGATGATGACTCTAAATGTCTCAGGGGACAAGAAACCATACATCTAAGTCGCAAAAAGATGTCTGTCTAACGATAGCAATCTAAGATATTTTGTTAATATAACACAGCTCACACTGTCTTATTTATTACAAGCCATAATATATTTAACCCCGGCAATATAATGCAAGGAAAATGAATACAAAAACTCGCAACTCCAGAACATCAAACTGTCCAACTTATGAACACATTTTTCCAATAAAAATTATTAAAAAAAAAAACAACATTATAGTTGAATAACCTACAAGTTTACATAATAAACATAATAAACAAACCCCAAAATATTTATTACTCCGAAAACATTTTCAAATGAATTGTCCATCTGACTGCATATTTCACACCTTGTACCAATTTTATTTCAAAAATTCATCATTTATACGAATTTTAACACTTTTACATGAGTTGCTTAGCATAAATACATAATCATGTTAGCCACTCCGGAAACGCAAATACTTAACATTTTTGGCAATGTAGAAGAAACAAAAGACTTAAGCAACAAACATGCTGTTTCAAACAAGAGGCGTTTAACAATTAATTGATTCCATGAGTTGTTCCATCTTTTTGAATTTGCAAAAAATGTATGTAAATTAAAGAAAACTTTCCAAAATATATCATCAGCTATTATTACACTTCTTTCATATATTTCTGTATCACATCTCAAATTCAAATCATATACATTTCATTTTCAATTATTAAATACATAGTTGTAACAAAAGGAATCATGGAGGAGTTTTGAAATAATATGGGAAATGAAAAAAGGTAATGCAGCTTTGATTTCAGTTGTTTGTTTTGTTATCATAAACTTGTGGCTATGTTATTTTTTTGTATTACTTCCCCATGTGAAGATATCAATTTTTATGATTATAGAACAATCGATCGAATGGTTACTGATTAATCAATCAAAACTTTTTACAATTTTCAAAATGTTTTGTTTTGGTTTTGTTTCTAAAGTAAAAACGTTTAACATCGAACGCCCTCTACTTGCTTAAATTATTATTATTAAATTATTATTATTAAATTAAAGATAAATGTAAAGGATAATAAACATTGGCAACAAGATTGAAAATTTTTATTAAGAAAAAATGCATACAGGGTTGCCCATATTCGACGGACCCATGTTTTTAAAAAAAAAAATCAAAGAAAAAAATAAAAATTTGGCGGTTGGCAATCTTATTCATTTAATTTGTTCCAAGTAGATTTGTTTACATCAATTTTTGAATATGATATCTCTCAAATGGCCGCCTCTGGCGTTGATGGCGTATTGTGCCCTTTTTGCAGCATTTTCCATCGTTTTCGCCAACATTTCGGCCGGAATATTTCTTCACGAGTGTTGTCCTTGAGCTCTTCTACGGTCCTTGGCTTGTTAACGTAAACCTTTGACTTCAAATGTCCCCACAAGAAGAAGTCAGTGGGCGTCAAATCGGGCGAACGCGGTGGCCAGTCCAAATCACCACTTTTCGACATCAAACGGCCCGGAAACAAATTCTTCAGAAAATCGATTGTTATGCGACTTGTGTGCGATGGAGCGCCGTCTTGTTGAAACCAGAACTGCCTCATACGCTTTCGACGAATAATTGGCATCACAAAATTGGTCATCATGTCGCGATAACGCTCCTGGTTGATGGTAACAGCATGGCCATTTTCGTTTTGGAAGAAAAACGTCCCAATGACCGTTTTCGCACTAACGCCGCACCAAACTGTGACTTTTTCGTCATGAAGAGGCAATTCTTGAATCTCCTGAGGATTTTCAGTGGCGTAAATGCGTCAATTTTGCTTATTTACGGTCCCATTCAATGTGAAATGGGCTTCATCGGACATGATAATTTTGTTCCAAAATTGCTCGTCATCATCGGCCATTTCGATGACTCGTTGGGCCCATTCCAATCGACGAGGCTTGTCCGCAGGCAACAATCTTTGCGTCAATTGAATTTTGTACGGGAACAAATGCAAATCAACGCGAATAATCCGTTGTAAAGTGGACCGAGCCATGCCCAACTGCTGAGAACGGCGTTTTTGGGATGTTCTTGGGGACCTCTCAACACTGGCTCATACGGCAGCGATATTCTCGGCCGATCGCCTTGGTCGACTTTTATTTGGCCTCTTCGGATTAGAAAGAGCCTCACCAGTCGAAAATTTTTCGTATAAACGCTTAATGGTGTTCTTAGAAGGCGCACTTCTCACATTTTTTAATATTTTAAAAGCACGTTGAATTTTCACAATTGACTTCTTCTGTTGAATGTAAATTTCAACTATTTCAGAGCGCTCGCGTGGCGTGAATTGTTCCATGGTAAAAATCTGCTTGGACTGACGCTTCAAACACGGTATGTCATTAAGCGATCTGACATCTCTGTCAAAAGTTATGGCGTTGCCAGATGGGTCCGTCGAATATGGGCAACCCTGTATATATATATTTATTTATTTACGTCTGTTTCCACTTTCTTCCATGTTCCCTGAATCTGGCGTCTTAGTAATACAGAGTATATAACTGTCTCAATACTCTCCCAGAAAAATTTTAATATCGCGACTCTGTCGATGATCGGAGTGCACGCACAAATCAACGTTACTAATAAATATTTCACTCTAATAGGGATTGTGATTATTAGGCCACAGCGCTAGATATCTAAATTATTCGGCAATTACGAATCCAGACTTGTTAGGTCTATCACATCCTCTGAATGGTGATGATTATACGTCCGCTGTAGAAAATAATTCCAAGCGCTTCGATCTTCTGCGCTTCTCCTTCAATTAGTCACACCAAGTTTCGATAGTATTTCAAAAGCCTACTTGCTTAAATTGGGCCAACGACAGAAGATATTCGTTTTTTGTGGTTGTTCTCAAATTTCTAATAACAAATTCTGATATTGGCTAGGAAATCTTTTCATTCAAACGAAGTTGTAGTCACACGGTGCAGCATGTCGAGTTAATTGTTCAAAACTTTTCATATTGGATATTTTTGTCTATCCACACAATATAGCTTTGTAAATGCAATTCATGTACTTTGATAAGCTCGACAATGTTGATGTCGGCAAACAGCTTATAAGCTGTACTACGTCATTTCTATCATATCCATATCTTTCGAAAATTACCAGAATAGGTTTACACAAATGGGTACCACATGATAGGGGTAGAAATCTATTATCTGAAGCAGTTAGATTTTCGTTCATCGGGAGACGGCTTTGTCAATAAATACTTATCTTTGGTCACATCGATCCATATTTATGGAATCTTCCCCTGAGTCTATCGTAGAGTGAATTTATGGTCAGGTGTTGATTTCCCAGTTCTAAAGATGATGAAGATGGTAGGAAAGAACAGGAATTGTAAACGAATTTGTTTACTCTTTTTAACATAGGACATAATACGGCATAATACTCCAAAAATTTCGGATCACATTTTACTGTAGTCAAGATTGAACCTTAGAACATCCAAGTTCATCACATCCGTCAAACGCATTACAATATTGTTGACATAACTCTTTTGTCTAATAAGTGTTCAACACTTATTAATTAGCAATGTATCATACACTGTTTTACCTATATTTTCACCACATTCTGCGCATCCGTAATCAGATCATACTGTCAAACTTTCAAACTACAACAGAATTTCTATTCAGTATTGCTCGATGCCTCATTATGAAATCATTTAACTCAATTGAAATCCCACATCTTGATGATATTAGATTTAAGCAATGCATCGCTGTTTGACACATAATTCGTAAAACAAATGAACAATTTTATGAACAGGTAATTTCACTTTTCGGAATGACCCAGATTACATGATACCACACATCAATACTTTTTCTAGTGGACTACCAGAATTCCAAAACTGGTAAAGATTCAGGAATTGGAAGCCAATGTTATACGCAATTATGACAAAATGTTAAAAGAAATAGTCGTTAATAAATAAATCCGTAAAGATAGATGTGAAGGACGATTTGCATGTTAATAAGCATTGGCAACAAGATTGAAAATTTTTATTAACAACAAATTCATATATTTATTTATTTATTTATTTATTTCTGGCTTGTAATTTAAAGCCTTCCGGCCAATTATAAGTAAATTACAATATGCAACAATTCATCATAATAAAAATTAAATATAAAATTTATAAAAACATAAATATAATAATATAATATAACATTATGATCGTTGAAGACAAAAAAAAGTATATATAAATATGTATACATATATATATATTTATTTATCTATGTCTGTTTCCACTTTCTTCTATATTCCCTGAATCTGGCGTCTTAGTAATGCAGAGTATCCAACTGTCTTAACACTCTCCCAGAAAAATTTTAATATCGCCACTCTGTCGATGATCGGAGTGCACGCACAAATCAACGTCACTAATAAATATTTCACTCTAATGGGGATTGTGATTATTAGGCCACAGCGCGAGCTATCTATATATTTCGGCAATTACGAATCCAGACTATTTACGTCTATCAGATCCTCTGAATAGTGATGACGTCAGCGCCTAAGTTTATTGAGAACATCTGAGGAGAGAGGAGTTTTGTCGATAAAATATTTGGAGATTTGCATTCTTCTTCTTACGTGGTGACTGGAATAGACATCCTTATCTATTATACGTCGCTCGTAGAAAATAATTCCAAGCGCTTCGATCTTCTGCGCTTCTCCTCCAATTCGTCACACCAAGTTTCGATAGTATTTCAAAAGCCTGGTCCTTCCAACGGAGTTTTGTTCGTCTTCTTCTGTGTTGTCCACCGAGTTCGTTGCCAAAAACTTTCCGTGCTGGAGCATTTGGGTCCATCCGCATAACAGGACCCAGCCAACGCAATCGTTGTATATTAATGCGCTTGACCACGTTGATGCCGGGATGCGAGTATAGCTCATACAGTTCATTGTTCATGCGATGCCGATACTCTCCGTCAACGATGATAGGTCCATATATTTTCCGGAGTACTTTTCTCTCGAAAACTGTCATTGCTGATTCATCCGCTTGCGTCATAACCCAGTATTCTGCGCCGTATAACAAGAGAGGTAGAACCAACGTCTGATACAGTCGGATTTTTGTTTGTCGAGAGAGGGCTTTATCATTGAATCGCTTGCTTAGCCCATAGTAAAATCTGTTAGCAAGCAATAATCTCCTCTTTATCTCCGTGTTGGCATCATTCGTTTTGTTTACAGCGGAGTCGAGGTAGATGAATTCTTCCATCACTTCAAAATTGTATTTGTCGACGTTCACACAGCGCTCCAAACGAGTAGACTCTTTATTCGTTGACACCAATAACTTTGTTTGGCCTCGTTTACCACCAGACCCATTTTCGCTGCTTCCTTCTCGATGCTTGAGAGGACTGCAGTAACATCTCGCAGCCAATAATGTCTATATTATCTGCATATGTGAGTAACATACAGCTTTTATTAAAGATGGTACCAGTTGTGTTAGCTTCCAATAGTGTTAGCTTTCCTCATAATCATCTCCAACAGTATATTGAAGAGGTCGCACGATAAACTGTCGCCCTGCCTATATCCTCGTTTGGTGTAAAAGGGCTCGCTAAGTTCTTTGCCTACCTTACTGAAGACTTCGTGTCAGTCAGCATCATCCTACAAAGACGTATAAGCTTCGTAGGAATTCCAAACTTGAACATGGCCTCATACAGTTTTTGCCGTATCGAGCTATCGAAGGCAGCTTTATAATCGATGAGAAGATAGTACGTGCCGATATATTTTTCTTGGGTCTTCTCCAGAATTGATTGCGAAAATCTGGTCAGTTGATTTACCAGGCCTAAAGCCACACTCAGGTCAGTTAGAATCGGCTTTAGTCTTTCACATATCACACTCGAGAGGACCTTATAAACCATGATTAAAAGACTGATACCGCGATAGTTTTCACAAACACTTGGACACGGGACACAGTACACTCAAATTCCAATCATCGGGCCAAATTATATTTAGGAGCTGATGCAGGCTGTTTATCGGCTCATCGCCACCAGTTCCAAACAGCTCTGCTGGCAGGCCATCTGCGCCTACTGTTCTGATCTTTGTTTAACTCGAAGCTGGGCAATTTATGCCATCGTCGATAATTTGGGTGATTTCCCCACTCGTGCTGCCATCCGGAACTAAGAGCTTGTAAAAGTGGTCTCTCAATAGTTGCAGCACATTCGGCGCAACTGTGACCAGATTTCCCTCGCTATACTTAGAGGAGGGGAGTATTGTTTCATACCCAGTACTTCTTATCTATCCCCGTACCTTTCTATTTCCGCACACTCACGCTCTTTCCAAAACCGCTTCTTCCACCTAAAAAGTTGGTGTGTCTCTCTTCTCTGCTCCTTGTAGCGTTGGTCGCGTTGGTCAGCGTTGGTCTGTATGCGGCATCATTTTCCTCAGACACTATGCGACATTCTTCATCATATCAGGACTTGTCTGAGCGCGGTTTCTCATACCCAAGTATGGTTTTTGCAGCAGTTGCCGTAAAATGCTCAATATGTTGCCATCGTGCATCAGGAACATCAGGGTCAGGGGTGTTAAGTTGTAGTAGTTGAGTGGGTTTGGTGCAGTAGAATGTGGCTTCATACCCCTGAGATGCAGATTTGAATTAAGTTTACAATATTTGCGGTGATCTTTAACAATTGCGCGGTCCCATTTATTTGTTTTATCTAAGATTTATTCAAAATAATGTTCATATTTAGTCGAGCTACGTAATTAGCTTGATTTTCTTAATGGTGTTACCTAACATATTCAAAAACGGTTTATTTGAAAAGGAATTACACGAAAATAATTACCTTAAAGTTGAATTTTACCACGTTTAGCGAAACTGCAAAGTCCATAAAATTATACTTTAGTTTTTATAACTTTTCACAGAATGTTTTGACTGATTGTTAGGAATCCACGTATGAAAACATTCCGACCTCCACTTTCGCAGAGTTCAAATTTCTTGAAACACATATTGTAACAGTAGAACAGGCACACATAATCAAAACAGATTTCCAAATTCCAATTTTCTATAAAACGAGAATAAGACACAGAAAAGGACAAACCCCTTCCTCAGCTTATTAATAATGAACAATCAGATCTGTGCTAAATCGTGTAATGCAATCTACAAGGTTGTTTGTAATCCTCAATTAATACTCGGTAAATACATCACTAATAAATAATTTTTTTATAATATAAACTTGTTACAAGAACCACATCAGGTTCAATGAAATATTAATTCCCCTGCTTCAGTTCATATCTAAACTTTAAACTTTAATGTTTTTTGCGCCATGCTCTCCTTTCGTATTCAGTTTCTTTGTTTCAATTTCATAATAAATTCTATTCATCATTCTTGTTTTGTTATTATCAAATTGTGTTTGATCTTCTTTTGCTAGAAAACAAAGGAAACCGAAACATCATGTTTCTCGATATGTCTAAAGTTTTAAACGTGGCACGTTTACATCTTGTATGTTGCGATATCACCTCAAAAATGTCACTGCAATAAAGCGTTGTTTTCATACAAATCTTTTTGTTTGCCCCAGTCCCCAATACAATCCCTTATTTTTCTTTCTTGTTGACTGTGAAGGCAATCTAACGACTGACAGACTGCCGCAATCAGTCACACAAATAAGAATACCGACTCAGTAGAACATGACTGACTGACTTACCCATTTTAAAAGTCAGGAGCTTCTGATTCTTCAGGGGGCATCGTCATTAGCTGAAGATGAAAATGAAATGCAAATCATGTTTTTATTTCGCCGATTGAGCACAAGTAGACACAGCAAACAAAAATCGGCCAAAACGAAGTTTTAACATGCCACCATGAAAAGCGTTTGCTAGCTAGTTGGCTGGCTGCCTAGATGGCTAAGTGTCTGTCTAGAGGGTTAGAGCGATTGTTTTACTCTTCTGTGGTGATGTTCACTTTGCCAACGGCAGATATCTGCCAAGGCATAATGTAAAGTGCACCGGTCTGAATAACAAGATGCAAACTAAATGATATGATTGCCATTTTTTCTCTGATATTGCTGGTTTTTTTTCGTTTTTATTATTGTTGCTTCTGCGCTGCTGAATGTCTTTAAATGGCGAAAGTCAAACGTGACGAGGTCATTGCAATCATCATCTTCAACTTTTTCGTCTTTTTCATCATTTCGTTTTGGTGGTTTAGCAGCTCACTTCTTGTTGTGTCTGCTTGAGCCATAGTTTAGATGCTAGTTTTGAATTTATGATGAATTTTGGGTACTTATTTTTTCAATTTCAACGGAAATCATAACAAGTGTTTTTACCAACTGTGTCAGCAGTAACCAAGACAGCGCAGAAAAAATAGCAAAAACCTGGAAATACCGGGCGATCTGAAGATAAATAAGAAAGGACAGGAAGACACGGTGTCATGGTGTTATAATATGTAGTAATGAAAAGGGTTACCATGGGTCAATGGAATTATGAATGCATTAGAGAAGCAAATATTTCATTACTAACATAAAAGTGTTATTAATTATAATATGCGAAGACATTTATTATACAAAACGTTTTCCTAAAATTTCACAGTTCACAGTTTGCGTCCTTTTATTGGTCCTCACTTGCCAGATATTTTCGCTGTAAATTAAAATTAAGTAATCTCTTAATTTGTACATAACCGGAGATGGTTGCCACATTAGGATGCTATGATGCCTCAAAGTAATATAAGAAGGATGATGTCAGATCATCAGCTTTCTTCATTATCGTTTGTACGTATAAGCATATTTGAAGAAACTACGCAACGAACTGAGATCCTGTTTAGTATAAAGATAGGTCTGAAAAATCTTTTTCTCTTTATAAAGAAAATGTCATATTAGCATGTACTTCCACAATAACCTAACAACTTCGCAGGGTTACCAAAAGTTCGCATGTCTTCAAATAATTTACGTAGTGTCGAAATAGCTTTATAATCAACAGCATGTTATTGCTCTTCGATCTGTTTTCCGAAAGTTTTTCAAAGAATTGCTATGTTATGAAAACCACCCAGTTTCAGATTTATTATGGCTGATGCCATACATCACAACAGACTTTAATCCTTCACATTCAAACAACTCATATTTCGCATAACATTGATCATTTCTTAAAAGTCAATTTCTGTTCTTTCTTCTTTATTTCTTTAAAGTCCATTTTTCTTATAAATAAAAAATATTCAACCAGCACTACATAGTTCTTTTCATGCACATCAAATTTGACTTTGTTGTCTTTGATTTTGAAAGTGGGCTAAGATTCTTAACATTTACAGGAATTGCTTTGAAGCGGTTATCGTTGTAGTTTCTTGACCTAATATGATCTTGGTGAAAATTTCCACGTTTGTTCTTCGAGAATTATCATGCGCCCTTTATATAATTTCATCTAGCTCGTATTCTTCGATTTTTCAAGTTTATATATTTAAAGCACTTTTTACTAAATGTAGTATTCACACATTCGTAAGTCGACCAATTTCGGTTGAGGCATTTAGTGTTCAACCATTGCGACTGATCAGCATAAGAGACGGTTTAAAGTGTTATTTATTTATTGAAAGGTTTCTCATTTATGGTTATGGATAGTTTAACAACCGAAGAACGCGTAAAGATAGTTAAAACTTATAGCAAAAGTGGTGATTCTAACGTGGACAGTTTCGTGCTTTTCGGGGTGATTATGGTCGCCATAATTGACCTACTGCGCAAGGAATTGGCAAGATTATAAAGAAATTTGAAGAGACTGGAAGCGCTACAAATGAGATCAGAAAATGGCGAAAATATTGCTTATGTTAGTAAAAGTGTGACAGATAATCCGAATTTGTCAATTCCACGGCGTTCTCAGCAATTGGGTCTGTCTATCTTATGGCTAATTACGAAGTATTTTGCATTTGGATTTGCACCTCCATCCATATAGATCATAACGCAACAAATAGAGCCGGGTGACCATTCACAACGCCGCTTTCAATGTTGATTTTTCGAACAAAATTTTCTTCAGCGATGAAGCTCATTTCTCACTCGGTAGTTAGGTCAACAAGCAAAACTGTTGCATATGGGGAAGAACCCAGAAGTGATTGTAGAAAAACATTGCGTCAGGAAAATGTGACTGTTTGGTGCGCATTATGGTCTGGAGGTTTCATTGGGCCGTATTTTTTAGAAAATGATGCTGGAGGGTTATGGTCGAATTTTTCTGGCCTGTAATTGAAGATTATGAAATGGACGATATGTGATTTCAATTAGATGGTGCCACCAGCTACACAGCATGACCGATTTTGGCTTTACTGCATGGAAAGTTTTCGTAAAGTGTAATTTTACGATTTGGCGTCGTCGATTGGTCACGCGATTTGGCACCGTTAGACTGTTTCTTGCGAGACTACGCCAAAGACCGCGTTTACGTGCATAATCCCCAACATTGGTCAAGTTATTGCTGAGATACCGCCCAAAATGTCCGAAAAGGTGGTCGAAAACTACATCACTGCTGCAACCAATCCAGAGGAGATCATTTAAATGGCATTTTATTTCGCACATAACGGCAAGATTCAAATATTACAATGAAACTTTACTTTTGAAACAAAAAATAAATAAACCATTAGCTTTGATCCACTTCAGTTTCTGGTAACCGAATCAAGACTACACACAATTTCAGTTCCGAATCAAAATTGTTTTAAATTTTCACTCTAACTCGTACATACTAAAGGGAAATAAGCACATATCTGATCCTGATACAGTTTATGCTACCTTTCGTTAGTGCCCACTTCGCAATTGTCATTTCAAAATTGTTACAAAATTTGAAATCAATTTTGGATATTTTTGAACGAGAAATGAAAAGAATATAAAAATAAAAATTTTTTGTTTACGATTGTATGTTGTTATAAAATTAACTATCAACAACATTGTGTGTGTGTGTGTGTGTGTATATATATATATATTTCAATACTTGCAAAGAAGCACTGAAAATTGAATTCAGGAAATAACATAACCCAAACAAATTTTAAATATTCTTCATTTCCTTACCGAAATGATAAAATATTAAAAACCAAAAACCCTGAATACTGTGCGAAACAATATATTATATTCAAAGTCCACACTTTATGAATTTATAATTAAATTAAAAAAACTTAAAGAGCAAGCGTGAATGGCGTTCGGAAGTATACGGCCTAAGTTCACACATAAACTTTAGATATTTTGTTTTCTTTTTGCTTTAAATGCTTAAAACGGTCATACATTTTACGTAATATTTTCCTATACAATTTACAAGAAATTTTCTGTTTTATTTGGTGTTTTGAATTTGAAAAGATCAACATAAAGTTTATCTTTCCATCCATATCAGAGACATTTGCATATTGTCTTTTTTTCAAAGTTAACCTATATTTAGTGCCATATATTCGCCTTCGCCGAAGGAACCTTGGCACTCCTTAATTTATGGCTGTTTAGTTCGGACTCTTTTTCCTCCCTGCTTCTATCGCAATTGTAGCTGTTTCTTTATAGCGTTGTGACCACTTTGTGGCTTAAGAATAATAAATCTTTTTGTGTTAAACGGTCATCAGAGTTAATCGCTCGCTGTGTATGTTTAAGTTGCGTTCTTTTTTTGGTTTTTATTATATTGTTGTTATCTAAACACAATTGACAATATGTCAAAGTACTTAGTTTTTATGCTTTTGAATATTGTTTCTAATATTTAGTTACAAAAATAGAACAGTAGACAACGAGCCAAGAATAGATATCGTTCATTCTGGTGGTGATTAATAGTTGGAAATAATTTATTTTAACAGCAACACCCACGGGCATTTTGCGGCTCAATTGTACACTAATAAGGATTCAGTGGTCTGTTATATGCGGTTTTGTCAGGGGTATTTGGTAACAATATTGAATTATAGTTGAAAAAATTAGAATTATGTGTAGACATATCGAACATGTTTCTGTTCAGCACTTTTTTGCGAATTATTGTAATTCTAATGGGTATTTATGAACTTACGTTATTTTAAAGACGTTGGAAAAAAATTTAAATCTAATGAAGAGCAAGTCGGGTTATGAAATCATTTTCTTATCAAAAACACTAATTTCATGTTGCTAGAAGAGAATAGAAATAATTCTATGCTTTCAGTGTTTTCAGAAATCCAAACTAATCATTATAAAAGGAGGAAATATGTTATCATTCCACACTTTTAACAAGTTGCCACAAATGACGGCTATAGCCGTCCCGCACGTTTTAATTTACAAAAAAATGATCATCCTTCCTGCTAAGTGTATTCACGTAACAACACTTGGTGTCTTTTATGGTTGAGATCATGAAATAAAACTACATAATTCTCGAATCAAAATGTCTGCTTCATTATGCTTTGATAGAGAAACCGAATCAATTTAAGTTTCTAATTTCATTTCAGGTAAGGAACAAATCAATACATGAATCAGAAACAATTTTCTAATGAACATCAAATAAATTTAAAATACTGAACTTTCGTGACGGTTCCTGAAAATAATATTAACGATTAACATTATTTGTTTGAAATTTTCTGAAACACAAATTGAAATTATAAACCCATTGCTGAATTTCACATTCCAAATACGATCTCATCAGCAGAAATCACAATTTCATTGTGCAGAAATTTACTTTCAGTTTCTTTATTAAAATATAATAGAAAAGATGTTTTGGTTCAAGGTCCCTTAAGAATATCTAGTTTTTTTTACAAATCCACTTTATAACCTAAATTTAGATACTGGAGTCTTTAAATGAAAAATTTTTGGGTAAAAATTTAAAAAAAAACGTTTCGTAAATTGTTTATAGCTTTGTTAAAGTAAATAGTCCTGAAATTTATTTTTAGTCTAGTTAACGATTTGAGAATCAGACAAATAATTAATTGAAAGATATAATTTTTCAGATAATATTGTTTGCCACATAAAAGACTCATTCTTCACATTTATTTCTTAAAGATTGTTCTCTCAAGTATTGGTTCTTGAATTGGAATCTCTTCTGAGGTTCCAATTTCCGACGAAACAGTCAAGCATTTCGATTGGTATTTGACCAATAGTGCGAATAAATGGGCTTCAAACTTTCTAATGTGAATTTTGGAATTTATACAACAAGAAAAAGAAAAGTGAAGAGGTATGACATCATATGATATGGCCCTCCAATTCATTGGTCTGAGGTATGAAATTAATTGAACTAATTGAATTTTTATCGCAACAATGCCAGCGTATAAAATGCACCAAAACATTATTTTGTCTTGATGCAAAGACTAAATTTGTTTGGACTGCTTTTTGCCCCAAAATCGGTCGCATTATGCAATTTTAGTTGAAAAATCTACCTTTTTCCAAGAGTCCAAAAACTGAAGGAATGAAGAGTCACGGAAAGTCGAGCCACTTCAATTCTTGTTCGATTCGACTTTTGTATGCTTTTGAATCAACATCCTTACGTAAAATACAGCAATTACCAAGTTGCTGAGAGAGGTTTTCCAGCCAATTCACTACAGTCATGGTGAATTCACGTATTTTCAGATGTTGCCTGCATATTTTCTTCACTTCATACCGGACATTTATCAATGTCCATTTTTAAGAATGTTCCGGTTGTATATTAAATTGTAGGTCGATTATATGACCCATAATTTGGTCTAAGCGTACGATTGGCATTTCTCGTACAACACTAATTTTCGTAATACAGTTGAATAAATTATAGAAGAAGAGTCGGGCAATGTCATTCCATGACGAAATATCAACAATGATTAATAAAAATATAATGACAGTTTGAATTGCGATATTATTTTCAGTAGAAAAAGTACCTCCAAATAACGACGATATTAAATTAAATAAAAAATATTTGTGTAGTTTTGTCATAACGCAACAGTTTTTTGTCTTTTTATTTAGTTTATTAAAAATTGACGCTCACAAATCATTTTACTGTTTGCGCTTACGCCTTAAATTTTATCTGCTCCTTAGTCAAGATTGTATCAACATCAAATTAATTCTCATTAACTTAACACAATGTTTAAAGACAAAGTATAGAGCTTTCGATAAAGGACTGCTGCATCCCCGCCTCACCACATTGAATTTCATTGCACTTATTCTGACATTGTCACAAATGCATGTCTAATTAATACCCGCATTGGAGGCATTTCAACATGCACCCCAGCACCTTTAGAGATCATTACAATAATTTGCATTTTATTGCCTCAAACATCTTCACTCGCCTTTGTTGTGGAGTGGTGGTAGCCACACAATGCTCCAAAGAGGTGATGATGATGGTTTATTAGTCATTTGGCGCAACTCCTCCTTTAATGGATTCTTTTTATGGCCCCACAAAGAGTAGCGTTAAATTAAATCAACACCTTTGCTACTGGTTCTCAACACCATTAACGAGATCGTATTTGCCACCTCCGCCACCTTAAGAGCTAAGAAATACTTCTTGCAGGTCCTTAGGAGAAGGCCCTTAACAAACTGCTGGTTCTAGTGCGTGAGTGGTTATGTATTAAATGAGTACGAGTATGTGCGAATGTAATTTAATTAATAGACATGTAAGTGTTAAGAGTTTATGGCTAAGAAATAGCTACCAGTACGAAAAAGCTGCGTATTGTTAAGTCTATGCAGACCCGTAGGAGTTGGAAATATAAATGATATTCCCTGTGGCGAAATGACAGTTTAAGTTAATCATTGCTGGAATTTTATCATGTTTATTGATATTGTCAAGCACTAATTAAATTACAAAGGGAGAGCATTACGAACACCAAAATGAATCTAGGTGGGATAGGTCCGATATTGTGGAGATGTCTAAGAAAATTAGTTAAAGCCTTAACTACTATAAGAAAATAAAGCTAATTTATGCGAATGACTAATTGTAAATGTAACTTAGGAACAGTATAATTTAACAAATTCGAAACGAAAAGGTTCGCTTTCTAGTATCGTTCACTACATATTACATGAATGAATGCTCTCAGGATTCGGACAAAATGATTCATTTTTATGTACAAATTTATCTACATTTTGAACGCAGTCTCAGTATATCAATATACTCGGCTCAATATTGTTTAGTACAATAGTAGAAAAAATAAATCCTAACTCTATTTAATCATTTTTGGTTATTAAGAATAGCCAGCAGGTACATCTGCGCCTCCACTGAACACGTTTTGCAAATGGCTGAGTTTTTTTTCAATGGTTTCACTTAACTCGTTGGAATAACCACCTTTTGTGTTTTTTATGAGAAAATAGTAAAATCTCATAAAAGGAGCTGTATATCTACGTTCATATATTGCAAGCCCCTCAGGTTTGCTCGGATGCTATACTCAGGCACAGTTTAAGATGATTTATGTCATATCAGAATATTGAACGCAATTTTCAATATTTTTGTCATTAAGTAAATGTCACATTAGTGTCTAATTGTTATTTAAGTAGAAATATTTAATATTTATATATTTTTACATAATTTATACATATTTGTTACTTTAAAACAAATTTTAGTAACTTATTTATCGTGATCTTTAAATTAGAAAAATTATTAAGTGCGCAACTAAGTTCCCGCTGTTAGCCAATAGATGGCGCCAGCTGTAAGTGCTACTCGTTTCTGCCATAACCTAAACGTCATGAACCAAGCTTAGGCATATGATGAATTTACCGCGTCGACACAATAATTTTCTTTTGACGGCATATTCTTTTGGCTCTCTGAATACATATGTATTCTGAATATATTTGTATTGATTTTCTTCTTTCAATCAAAGAAAACGGCAGCTGAAGCTCGTTAATGTTCACGGAGATGCTGCTTTAAGCGAAACAACGTATCGAGATTTGTTCCGTTGCTTTAATGACGGCAACTTTGATGTTGAAGACCGTTCGCGTCAAGGAAGACGATAAACCTTCGAAGACACAGAATTGATAGCATTGCTTGGTATGGATCCGCGTCAAACGCAGGTAGAGCCTTCTTCAGTGTTAGGAGTTATCCGTTAAGCCATTTCCAAGGGATTTAATGTGCTGAGAATGATTCAAAAGCAAAGAACTTGGGTTCCTTATCAGGAATGGCTAGATTCGATATATTCGGATAGCCTCAAAAGATGAACATTTTTACTGTGATGGAATCGTAAAATCAATATTTGAAACTAAATAGCACTTTTAGCATTTCTAAAATTAAGATAAACGAAAAAACAGAAAATTTGTATGAAAACTCTAATAGTGTTCCATTTTCATTTAAATTTCATGTTCATTTAGAGAGAGAAGATTTTAATGAAAATTCCGATAATATTCTTTTCTCACTTGTGGGACTGCCAATTCATAGTGTAGTGTGCGACGTGGTCATTGACTTGTCGGCAGATAAGTCGACATTGAATTACCTAATTTTTTCACTGAAGTATACATTTTTTCAATATTTTTGAATTTGTAATGTTTTCCAATAAAAGTTGTATGAATTTGGATTAAAAATATTACTAAATGCTAAGAAAGATATATTTCCTATAATTACATTCTGCTAACTCAAGTGCTTAGGCTTTTATTGTGCTTTAGAGGACTTTTAGATAGGATAATAAGCTGGTGTGCTTAAATCGACTCGGATTGTCATGGCAATTAAAGAATATTTAGATCGATCACACCTTATGCAATCGAATTCGAATCAGTTCTTATTTGTATATTATGCAAAGCATAGAGATATAAGTTCAAAATATGGTAAAATTCCAATAACAACAAATGCTTGCAGAAGCGAAAAATGCAATCTTAAAGATACTTTTCCATAAATCTATATGAAAATATGAATCGACCTGATCAGTAAAGTCCAAACTTGTACTAAATTTTCTTTATTAAATATAACTAAATTGCTTTGAACTGCTGTACCGAATATTGTTTGTTAAATCTAATTAAATTGCTTTGAACGATCCGTCGGTATAGGTCTATATCAAGACATGGGCTATTGTAGTCAATTTCGCAATTTATGAGCGCATGTGAAACATTTGGTTTAATTCTAATCAAAACTGTAGCTTCGAGAAACCATTATACTTCAGTAGGATTCGTCTGAGCGAAAGCCAATTGATATAATCAAAATGACGTGATTACTGTAATCAGTTTTCGTTTGTAAAAAATTCTCCTTAAAATTCTCTGTCTGTCTGTATAAATGTTAAAAAACAAAAACTAAAAACAAAACAAATTTTCTTGCATCTCATGAATGGCATTTGGGAGAGCTTCTCACCGAACATCGCAGTTTGAGAAGCCTTAACTAAATTTGTCGATCACTCGAATTATTCGTCAGATACATCGAGATGAGCGTCGCTCATATAATGACAGGTGGCTATATCGGGAATTGAACCTGCGGTCATGCGAACGATAGTCGCATGTACTAATCATTGCATCACGGTCGGTCGCTAGAAAAATATTAAGTAAGTTATTAAAATTTTCCATGACTTTTTTCCTGGTTGTAATGAAACCTTCATTCATGATTTGAAGAAATTCCATATTAGTTTTACAAAAATTCCAACTTATGTTGAAATTAATTAATTAATTAACTGAAATTACTGTTGTTTAAAAATACGTCGCATGGAATTTTATAACTAATTTGGCACATTACACCCGCTGCGCCTTAACCAGATATGTAGATTAGCCATAATATTCAATAATATTTATAGCAGTTGACAGTTTTCAACTATTTCTTAATTTTTTTAAAGTTCATTCATGAGCCGGTTCAACACCGAGAGAAAAAATTAAATTTGGTGTGGAGTAATGAATGCTTTAGTTCTAACTGCAACATCATGGTTAAATCAAAACTATACGATGAAGAAGGTCTTAACGTGCAAGCATACATTCACGCTTGCGTCTTAAGTCTTTTGTTATTTGTCACTTTAGATAGCTAAAAATTCAGAAATTTCACAATTCTTTCAACCACTTACACTACTGAAGAAAGTTCTTAAATTTTATAACTAGTTTTGAGGTTGGCGAAGAAAACTGTGGATTTTTTATAAAATAGAATACAAAAACCCGCATTCTATAATACTTGACTTAACTGGACTAGTTGAGGCGGTTGTGAAACCGCAAAAATGTTGTTTTCGATATATATATACATATATATATATATATATATATATATACATAGTATAGTACAATATAGTATATAGACTGTTTTATTTGTATTTGCGTATACATACATACACACATATATGTATATATATATAAAGGTGTACACAAAAGGCGTTGTAAGTTTATATACTCGTAGATACCTATTAAAATATTTATGCACATAGTTTAGTAATAACTACGCCAAAGTACGGCCAGACTGACGATGGACATTAAGGTGGCATAATATCGTAAGCTTTTTTAGTGGCCGCTGGTATCGTTGATATTGTTGCTGTAACCATATTAAAAAATTGAACAGCAACAACAATAGCAGCAGCATTAATAAAGGTGGCTGCAGCACCAGTGGATGACCTTGCAACCGTTGCACTCGCACAATACTCTACTCTTAGCCATCGAGATACGAGGTACTGCTACTACCTTCATTATACGATTGTTTTGTGTTAATTTCAGTGATTTTTTTCCTCATTTTCAACTTTTGTGTTAAACGAGTCTGTATTAAATAATGGTGGCATGGTGTGGTTTGCAGCAGGTTTCTGCTTCGTTGAGAGTTGTATTTTTTTATGTTTGTTTCTTTTTCATTCATGCATCTATTCATCTTTCATCTTGTTTTTCTTTTAGTTTAATATCTAGTTTTTTTTCTGTTTTGTTGATATCATTGTGCATCTGCTTTAGTGGCGATTTTACCGTTTCATCTTCTGGTCAGGAGTCGAGTTGACTTAACCGAGTCAAATAACAGTGAAGTAAAAATAAAAGTGGAGTTTCAGCTTCTTGCAGCTGAGAGGGGAATGAATAGGAGACAAGCATAGCAAGAAATTCAACACAAGTTGAATTTGAAGGCTGGCTAGGCATTGAAGAAGTGGAAATTTGTAGGAGCAAATTGAATCTATTTATAACCTGTACAACAGATTTCATTACAATAACGATGAAAACTGTAACATCAGTTAATTAATCTCAAATAACTATGGATTGAATTAAAAAACACATTTCAGGCAGCAGATTTCATGAGAAACTACACCTAACTAAAGGACATTATAAATGTATAGAATATAATTTTTTGAAGATGACGATAATCCTGTTAACTATAATAAATTATTAA
This sequence comes from Philornis downsi, assembly GCA_019455685.1. Classification (NCBI taxonomy): domain Eukaryota; kingdom Metazoa; phylum Arthropoda; class Insecta; order Diptera; family Muscidae; genus Philornis; species Philornis downsi. Next base: position 151,776 of record JAHXMU010000450.1, on the reverse strand, counting down.
AGAAAATCTTTAATTTCGGCAAGGTAGGAAGGAGCAGTTGTGCTGAATGAACGGTATAAAATATATCATATTGCGGTAGCATTTCGTGAACAAAAAAGCTTTTGGGCAGCCTTTAAAAATAATTTTTTCTTATCGAAAAAATCATACACAAAATGTATAAATATTGATTCAGCATTATGTTAAAATTTCTGTCCATTTGTCCGCCTTTCTGTCTACATTTTCTTGCAAATCCGGCACATGTCGCACACATAAAGACTGTAAGTTCATACGGAATGTAAGTTCATATTCTGGCACAGAAGAAGCTACAGCTACTCGCTTTGTGTTCATAATTTGCAGTTGTATTTCAAATGGTACTTCAAGACAGATTATTTCTTATAGGTGTATGTTTTTATATACGAGGACGGTCTCAAAACTAGCCAACCTGCCAGAAGTTTGAAAAAAATATTTCTGTGAAAAGTGGTAACCTTACAAAAACATATATGTTTTAAGTTTCAGGGAGCCACGTTGTTAAGTTTTTTATTTGAGCCATCAAATGTACACGATCTCAGTGATCGCGTTATGTAATTCAATATTTCCATTTGAAAGGTATCAATCCAACCAATATTAAAGCCGAGCTTGATTCTACTATGTGGGAGTCTGTTCCTTCTTTTATGAATGTTACATACATATTAGGTAGCAGAATTTAAACGAGGAAGTACGAACTGCCAACACGGACACCGTAGTGATCGAACAGTTGAGACGTCCACACCAGACACGATTAAGAAAATCCACAAAATGGATGATCGCCAGCTGAAGGTACGTGAGCTAGCTGAAATAATAGACATTTCAAAATGATAGACATCAGAAGATTTGAAGATGAGAAAGCTGTGCTCAAAATGGTTGCCGCGCTTGCTTTCAGTAGAGTAAAAACAGCATCGTAAAGATGTTTCAGTATCTTTATAAAGGATAAACCACCAACGGCGAATCTTATGCTAATTTATTACAGCATTTAGGTGATGAAATTATGGAAAAAGCCGCATTTAGCGAAACAGAAAGTGTTGTTTTATCAAGACAATGCTCCAGTTCGCACATCCACTCTTGCGTTGACCAAAATTTATTGCTTCGTCGCGCACCTTATTCGCCAGATTTAGCTTCCTCGAACTTGAAAAAAGTTTCAAAAATAAGGAGGTGGAGTCTGCGCTTGATGGTTATTTTAAGAAGTTTAACAGTTCTAACTATAAACATGGTATAGAAGCTATCACTGGGAAAAGTGTATAGAGCTAAAAGGAGGTTATGTTGAAAATTGAAGAAAATTTTTTCCCAACTTGTTTGCGTCTTCTTTGTTAGGTCGGCTAGTTTTCGGGACTGCCTATTATTAATAGTTCTATTATTTTATAATAGGATCGTTTTTATTCTGTCAAACATCTACTGGGGATATCATTTCAATATGATACAAGTGCGTTATTTGTTTGTTTTGCCTGGGGGAAGAAGGGGTTAAGACCACTTTTTGGGAAAATAAATCTATTGATTGCTATTGGTAGTCTTTGAATAAGATTTCAGAGCTTCATTATGACTGCAAGTGCATCTATTAAGAAAAACGTAAAACTGATTCTTACAGAAATACATCTCAAATTAAGAAATGTAGTTTTAATAGAAAATTTCAAATAAAAATAACAAGGAAAACGAAAATTTCATGTATATATTAAAGACCAGCCTAATCCGACAACTAATTCGGCTTTGGTTCCATCTCGGACTTAAAACCCCCTTCAAGTGCTTAGTAAATAAATATAGTAATAAATATACTACTTGTGAAGCATTCAGAAATTATGTTTCTAAATTGATAGCATATAAGTGAAAAAATTAGTTACGTACTTATTTGGATAACTGAGTATAATTTTTAGGAAACTAATCTGTATAGGCTTTATCCAATGGGTTATTTGTCATCCTAATATATTGAAGGAAAAATGTTATCTCATGGAACATCTTCGTCTTTTGAATGGTGCTCAAAGCTAAAATACTTTCGCATTCATTCATAAACAATATTCGCTGTTCAAATACAAAGTCTAGAAATGTTATAAACGGATCCAACTTGTTTATATCGAGACGATTATAAAAGACAACAGTTGTTTTCTGACAGAAGTCGTGGTTTTTCCTATTTGATCTTTTTCAGAGAAAATGCAAGCATTCCTATCAATTGTTAATTTTTTAGTTGCAATTGAAAAAGGAGTTTTTTTTCATTCCTTTTTTGATTTTTCAACAAATACATAAAAATGTAGAAACTGTTAGAAATCTATGAAGAAATGTTAACCGTTCTGTTTTACTTCCATCAATTGAAGACTACAACAGGATATCGAATATAAATTACTTTTAAAGAATAGTAACGAGTGCTAATGGACTATTATCTTAAAAACAAGTTTATTGTCTGTATGTTTCAGTTTTTAGGAATATCTTTTGTCAAATTGATATGATGATAAGCTATGAAAAATCCAATTATGAAATATGTTACATTTCACTGCTATGTTATAAACACAGTACAAAGAAAAATTTAGTTTTTTGTAACAATAATAATTTCAAGAAAAATGTTGACTACCACTCATTCCGACAGTAAGTTTCTCCATGTTTGAAATCTCATCAAATTTGCTCTAAAATTATTTAGCTTAACATCATCCTGATAAATTTGGGGATGTTTCTTTTCATTGCAATGCAGTTCTCTCGATTACACGACTACAGTTAAAAGATCCCCAAATTAAAATTCACTGCATTTATTTTAATTCCTCTGACGTAGTAGATAATTTCTGAATTTATTACTACGGTTCAGGGTAGCATCTGATAAGATAACCCTGCTAACAGATATAAGTCGAATATCGTTTTTATTTCATTTGAAACCCCGTTTTTAGCACTTTTACGTACATGACGGTACAGTTTTCATAAACTGTAGTGTAAATAGTGAAGCTGTATCAAAATTTTGAAAATATCCATACCTTAGCCCTTGTAAGGACATTTTTTGCTTTTTGGTCACTTGTAATACCTGCTGTCCATAATATGGAAAACGATGTGCCGAAACAAGTGTATAAATGCTGCCTTAATTGTTTCCAATGCTACTACCGTATGTTTTTTTGTATAGGGTGGCGCATAAGTAACATTAAGATTTGATCAGTGAATACATTTTTTGTTTAAGTCTTTTTTTCGTCTCTTTACAGAATTAACTAAATAATACTTGTGAAATTTATGATGGAAAGGCTCAGCACGGAACAAAGAACCAAAGTAGTTCAATTTTACTTTGAAAGTCAGCATTCGATTATTCAGATCATATCGAAATTTCTTTCATGTTCGAAATGCTTCTAGCGCTCCAACAATTTAATAATTGGTTCAGCCTGTGATCTTCCGCGTGCTGGAAAACCTCGTGCAGTTCGAAATGAAGTGACCATTGCTCGAGTGCAAGCAAGTATTGAGGAAAACCTCGAAACTACCTTCAGGCGACGTTCTCAGCAGTTAGAAATGTCTAGGCAAAGAATTTTACATATTCATCTTTTCCCATATAAGACGCAATTGGCTCACGAGTTAAAACCAGCTGATGCACAAGAACGCATTCAATATTGTCGCCGTTAACGTTACTCATGCGCCACCTTTTACTTAACTAGCAAATGTTAAAGTTTGTAAAAACATTCTGAAAAGTGGCTTTTTGTGGTCAATTTCTTTCACATTGTGGTGGCTTTGACAACTTGAACTTAGCTTGAACATGATCATGAGAAATTTTTGTACTAAATGTCAGTAACTCTACCGGTTCGGCTTCAACCACATTTTGAGCAGGCACGCGAATAATCGGACGAATTTGAAATTGGAGTATAGTAAATAATGTTGAAAATATCGTTGAATGTTGAAAATGTATAAGTTTAATTACTAAACCAAAAAATGATTTTAGATTATAAGCGGTTATTCCCGTTTAAAAAATATGTTTCAAAAAAACTTTTCGGTTCGGAAATTTTACAAAATATGTTTTTTGTGATCCTTCAAAAAACGAAATGTGCGAAAATTATATTTTTTTATGATTTACCTCAAAAATATCTTCATTTACAAGAAATATTTGTTTTAATTTCTGTGGCTTAGAATAAATTACAAAATTGTAAACAATTAATTGTAGAAAAAAGAATCGCGAATTGAGCATTTTATAAGTCCCCTTCAAAGGAATTGTCAAAATTCTGTTTGTGGCTATGTTCTCTACACAGACTCGGAATTTGTCATTTAGTTTGTTTACAGTGCTCGACACATCTCGGTTCATCTCAAATGTGTTTTGCAATTTTTCAATAGATAAATATATTGTACAAAGGATTTGGCTCTAATTTTATTATTATAGCTGAAAATAAGCTTTCCGTATATGGTGTATCGACTTTGTCAAGAACACATGCATGTAGTTGGAACATTGCATTCAAAAACAGTCGAGGTATATTGCAAGGTTTGTCTCACTCTGGTCGCTCATTAACGTCTTTAACAGAAGCCGACATGGGTAAAATGAAAAAAATGATGGGTAAAATTCATCATTTAAGTTTATTCAGTTCAAGTTCAAAGATGGCTGCTGAACATTCTGCATCTCGTGAATCAATTTGTTCTATTTTATACGAATGGTCTCTTAACTAGTCCACAAATATCTAAATTTCCTTTAAAAAAATATAAATCGCATAAAGATCAATGCGGATATGGTATCACTAGACAATTCTGTCCGCAAATTTATAAAACGCATTTTAACTTGTGGTAAGACGTGGGTTTACATGTTTGAAATGCAAATCATCGAAAAACAACGATTTCTTTGATTACCGCAGTATTTTGCACTCAGAATTCCTAGCGGAAGGTCAGGCAGTATATGAATAATATTATTTGAATATGACGAGATTTATGGAAATTCAGCTAATTAATTTAGCCTAACGATAGCGCACCGTATAACAAGCCCATCATTGTGAATGAATTTGTAGCCAAAAACTACAAATATCGACGAAAAACTCTCGTATCTACTTGATACGGTTCCTCCTAACTTTTTTCTAAAGTTCAAATTAAATTCAAATTTTCAAACCCAAACTACCACTTCACGGCATCTGACAGAATACGAAAAGAATAATTTGCGGGTACCAAAATTAAGGACTTTTGCAAAATTTTAATGAATTTCTGGACAAAAAATATACCTGCTTTGAAGTTATTACAATAAATTTAAATGAACAATAAATATTTTGTGCTTCGTTGACTAATTTTCGTTGACTAATTTAACCTTTAAAAAAGGGTGAAAACTACATTTTTCTAAAGTATCTGCAGAAATATCTCAGAAAATGGAGAAAATGTTCCCAATTTTGAATCTCGTCTGAATTGGATGAGTGATTCCCTGGCCTGCTTCCTATCGGCACTGTATAGCTTTTAAAATGGTCTTAATTTTCTTGACAGCTCTACTAATTTTTGGCGTCACACAAAACCCATCGTTTGTACTGAGATTCTCATACAGTCTCACACAAAATGTCTGAGAAATTCGAGACGGGAATTTGCCATCTGCCCCAAAGACCACGTTTTTTTCCTCTACAGACTTTGAATTTTTTTCAACAAAATTTCGCCGCGCTGCTAATGATTTCATAGTAATAAATTTGTTTACCGCATTCTTTTCGCGAATATTTCAATTCAATTCATATACCACAATGTTGCATGCTAATTGTGGATTCGCCTCAAACTCCAACCATATGGCTTACATAGCTCGACTCGTTCAATGGCATTTTGTAACGTCTTATCGAAATATCATCGCTATACCACAGCTCAGCAAAAAAAAAATATTGCAAATCGCGAAAGCCAACACTATAAAAAATCCCCGACATTCTTATGTATCACCAAACAAAATTACAAAAATATCGTTTTTAATGTTTACCACTTAAAACTTCAATAATAAAGCATAAATCAAGCATTTGCTGTGTTAAATTCTTTTGTGCCAGACCGTTCAATATGTTGTAAGTACATTAAGAGATTTTCGCTTTGGCGAATGCCACAAAATGCATATGAACTCTTATGATTCATACGAAATAATATCTAATGTAATAAAAACTTGGCATTAACAAAAGTTTTTGATTTTGTCATTTCTTTCAGAATTGGTTTATGCGGCTTTGATAATCCTATGCGTGATCAGAAAACTGAGGAGTTGAAAAAACACATTGGCCAGGTGAGTTATTATAAATCGGCCAAAACAAGCCGCTAATTAATTACATTTCATTTAAAACAAAACAACGCAAAACCTTAAGAAATATTGTTTAGCCCCAGAGAATGTTTCGTAAGACATTAGCTGGCGTTGAAAAAGTTCAAATAAAACTCATTAATATCTATTAAAAACCCGTATGGCCGTTTGTAGCCAACACCCACATCAAGAATTATTTTGTCACACGTTCCTCATGGACCGAAGAGAATGGTCATTACCTCCAAGCACAAGAATAAATCATAAAAATGTTGCTGTATTAAAAGTTGAAAAAGTTGAAATAAATCATTTTTGGTGTGTTTTCATTTTTGTAATCTCTCGAGAAAAAATCTTAATAACATGTGACGCCATCTAATATCAATCTCTTGAGAACATATAAACATAATCGGGCCGGACCATATGTGTACGAATGTGGAGCCGCAAAATCGCAAAGAAAAACATAAAATTTTGTTGCCTGATCTCTGCAAAATTTTTTAAGTCAACACTTTTATATCTGCGTGTTTCCCTTGTATGGCATAAACACACTTGGTGTTGCAAAATCTCTACATGTTGAGGCTTTTTCGGCCATTTAACTGGGTTTGATAAATTACAAAAAATTACTCAACCCCAGCAAAGAGGTTCAAGGAAATGTATTAAATTACATGATTTGTTCATGAGGTGGCCATTACTCAAACGTCTGACCAAACCTTGTTAAAAGAATAAATAATTATTCTTCTACTGAGATATGAGTAACATTGCCCACTCACATAATTTAGATTTGAAGACTTCTTATGAAGATTTGCAAAATCCAAAGCGTTAGAATTTGAGTTTAATTCAAGAAAAATTGCCGACATGTAAACTATAAATACTATGTTGTTGTTCTTGAACTGAAGCAATGATTCCATAAGAAAGCCGCAGTGTTGGCAGTGGTTGTATAAATTTGTTTCGTAAAACAGTGGTATATTTTGTAAAATTTGGATTAATCTAAATACATGTTTCTTCTAGAACTTACAGCTGATAATAAATAGTTAAAAGTGAACCCATATTGGGATGATAATCAATTTGATAATGGTTGTTGATATTTTGTCTTATTTTTTCCTTGCTTTATCTCTAAATATGCCAAGCTTCAGAAAATTCGAACTTCGGAAAAACACCCTCCGACCCGTGCTTATACCGTAAGAATAGTTTACAACATAATTTCGGTTATTCGTTCCTTCTAGGAGATAATGAAATGTTTGTTTCTTTTCTTTTGCGTTTCTAATCATTAAAGCTTTACATTTCCAAAAAGTATTTCACATTCCGGGAAACGCTTATAAGTGAGTGAACTAATTCAATTTCACTATCATATCACTCTTCTTGTGTTTAGGCGATGATACTGTCACTTTCACGTCATGCCATATAAACGCCGTATGTTCTAGGTGTTATCCCATAAAGGTATGAAAGGCACGTAAGCATTAATTTGGTGATTTCAGTTTCAACCATTTATTCTATTCTAGTGGCAGCAATACCACTATTTTTGTATCCTATAGTTTTTATTTTACACTTGATTCTTTAATTTCCAAGATTTCTGATTTCCAGATACAGTCTTCTTTCACTGCCCATTACCGATAGTTAAAACCACACCCAAAATTTCATGAGGCTATGCTCCGTCATTAGGAGGTCGTAGCACTTTCGTCCCTCTTTTATCTGCTTGAGCGCAAATGATGATAGATCTTATAAGAGATATTACCAGGAGATCTTCCCTTATTCCCAGTTTTATTCTATGAATGTCCAAAAGTCCCTTTGAACATCACATCCACATCCATTCGTTGAAAGATTTTCGCTTTAGCCTCTTTCTTAGCTATACCCTCTACTAATACGAATTTGCAAATGTGCCAAGTTTCACCCCTAAATGAACACGTTCAGATTCTAAGCGATAGAACCAAATGGTGGCTACCCCATCTTTCACGCGTTTAAATTTAAATTTGTTTTCTGGGCGATGGATCCATTATTGTTCCATCTAGCACACAAGAAAAGGAACTGCTTCCCCAAGTGCCTTTTCATCTCGCTTCCTTGTTAATAGATGGATGCGCACCCTAAAATATTGAAACTAACTTCAGCTCAGTAGACATCTCTAGGCTGGTAGCTGAGTGTTCATAATTTTATTTCATTATTTCATCCTGAGACGTTTATTCTGGCTTATAGAACTAAACTTGCAACTTTGTTTCCTATTGAAGTGTTAAAAAATACTTTTGAATTGCCAATAAAGCCCTCTCATCCCATGCTGATACTTTTTACTAATTTCATCATTTCTTCGGGGCAATTTTACATTTTCATCCCCTTCTCAATCTATTTTATTAATTAACTTTTACTGCTCGCTACTTCTTAAGGAAAATGAGTAGATTAACTTTAAATGATAAACAATTTTAAATAAACAAATTAAATGCATAGCCTTTAGGAGGAAAGTACACTCTGATTTTTGAAATTGTAACTTTAACCGTTTGATTAATGCGGCAAACAATTAATCATTGAGTCAGTAAGCTAATTTCTTGACAGTCAGTTGGTCAGCAAAGCAACAAATTTATGATACATGTATACATTTTTATTTTTGATAATTTTAAATATTATAAATATTATTTGAAATATCGGATGACTTGATAAAAGCTCAAAAGTTTTTAAACGAAACCCCTACATCTTGTTTATTTATAATACTTCACTATTGTTCTTGTAGTTATTTGATGATTCTTTAGAGGTGATGACTGAAAAAAATTGGTGATGACTGAACCATGACTTAGTATTTCTTGTGGTATTGACTAATAACGACGCCTCATCCGCTTATCTTCTTTGTCACTCTTGCTATACCGCAGTATATTTTAGTGTCTATGTTTCTATGGTTATTCTAGATCGAATCCACAAATATGTAATAATATACATGTATTTGTAAAACTTACATTATACGGAGAATTGTAAACTCTACAATCATACTTCTTAAAGTCTGAAAGAGTTTAGTTTTTTATCAGCGTCCGTCTGAAGATATTTTGATTAATTGCCTAAGCAGTAAAGTAGACTCACTTCGCCATTTCGGTCACTCATCCACTCCAATAGTGTAGCAGTGAGGAAGCCTATAAAGGAAACTGGTTTCAATTCCATTTTCGCGCTCCCATAACTTCACTTTAACTTCTCATGAAAATGTCAACGATTATGGCGAAACTTGTTAAAGAAATGAAAGGAAACCCATCTGATTTAATTCAGACATCGTTTTATTTTATAGTTTCCCATTTCTTGAACCCTAGTAATGAACTCATTGGTCCCTACCAAAATGTAGAAGATTTCGACCCATCAATTTGCTCATATTTCGACTTGTAAATTAATAGCATGGAGTTTAAATACTCTGGAAAAATGAACTCTCTCCCGGCTCAGAAGATAACATTTTCGACTAGTAGGTTCAAGGAGATTTTTCTTGCTTGATAAAGTTTAATGTAATTTTGGTTCAAGTACATGGTATTTGCTATTTGTTAGCTATATAAAACCTATGGCATATGCCTATTCCTTCTATAATAATATTACTACGTGATTCCAGACGTAATATGAAGCATCTCCCCAGGCAAATCTTGTTTCCCTAAAGTATTTTCCTTGATTTTTGCGAAACTGTCTAATATGTATGACAGGAACATTGAAGAATACGGCAATGTAGACCATTTTCATTCACAAAACTGAGTTCAGTAAATGCCTGATGATATTTAAATTATAATTATTCATTCGATTTTTTCAAACTTTGTCAAATACTATATTATAGAATATATACTAGACTAAAATTCTGGCTTACTACTGCCTACTGATCAGAAGTTACAGAGGAAAAATTGAATTTCTCAAAATTGAACAATTTGTATGCGAGATTCAAGGAGAGACCATTTACAATCTTCGGCAACAATCGACAAAAATATTGGTGTTTCCAAGTTGTAGGCTGTTTCATAAATATAGTCAAGCAATATATATATATATATATATATATGCAGTGTGGCCAAATGGTGAAAAAATGGACAAATTATTGAAAAAATATACCGACAATTTCCACATGGTTTGCTGAAAACGCCAATATTCGGAAAAATCCCTTCCTCCAAAAATCCTCCAGATCCTTTCAATATCCATAGTGTTCCAGCAAGGTCTTTCTTATGATCAAAAAAATAATTTGATGTTTCGCTTAATTAAAAATTGACCAAATTTTCGCAATATTTTCCTGTTTCAGCAATAATACTCTACTAAAAAAAATGCAATTCTGTTAAAAAATTCGCTTTCACCGAATTTATATTACTGTCGCACGCAGAAAATTACAAATAATCCACCTACAATAGAAAATTTGAAAGGGATGACGATAAGACATTTTGTATATCAAAGCTTTGATACTTGGAATTTTCGGTATTTTTCATTAAACTGTTGATTTGTGTTATAATTGAATGTTGCAGGAATTATGTAGATGTCAACATTTTCCGTTCGATGCATTTTCTACTACAAATTTGGTTAAGGATAGTCTGCTATACTATGCCTATACACAGCTGGTTATGAACAAGAGCTCCAATCTCATGTGTCCTCTGAGCGAATAAATTATCCCGTTTCGATGCATATTCTGATCTGCCACAATATCTTTGGCAAAACCAAAATATTTGCCATGCTAGCAAATATATTGATGAGGCTTTTATGACCTCCTGCCTAGAGAATTTCTGTAATTTTTTCACATAATATTATTGTCTTATTTGCCACTTTCCTTTTTTCCATTTCAGGGTGTGAAAATCAAAATGGATGACGCTGGCAATATTCTAATACGACGTTATGCCAAAAGTAATGTTTATATCAAAAGTACAGCTAACAGTCAAAATGAAGAGACCTCTATAGGTGCCGATATTTTGAAATTGCCCAACCAGGCTTTAGAAAGTGAAAAAATAGTCAAAGTAAGTGTAACTTTAAATCTTCCCCACATGTTCTACATACCTCTCACATCGTCATGTCAGAAACGTCTTGTCATCTGTCGAATTTGATTCATATCTTTCTCATCCATTACATTTCAAATGTTTCTTTTTTTTTATTCAGCTGTTTGATATGAAAAAATTTCAATCAAACGTCAATCGTGAGCTACGTCGAGCCTATCCCGATCGGAGACGTTTGGAAACTCAATGTCTGTCAGCGGTGGCTTTTGTCAAGTCTGAAAGTGACATACTGGAATGTCCCATATGGGTACTGATCATAAATGTCGTTGCAATGGATATGCTGAAAAGCAAATTGCCACCAGGTAAGTGGTTGCCAAGAGGAGAGCCAGCGCATGCTAGAATAGAATAAAAACACTTAAAAGAAACCATACATTATAATCAAATTTGTAGATCACATACAATAGGCCGACATACAGACATACATACGTAAATGCATACAGAGTTCTCGTATGTAACGAGTACATCTTCAAACTGTGCTGAGAGATGTAAAGTGGATTTGTGGGTTTAGACGTAACGAATACAATGGAAAACAAGTACAAGGTTGACCAACAGACGGACGGATTTTAAATTTGTTTGCTGTTTTATTCAAAGATGGCATCAATTGGAAAACGCTGAAAACAAACATTGAAAATGCATTGTTTATTTGTTGATTAATTGCTGAAATTGATTAGCTTTGGTACTCGTCTACAGTTAAGGTTGAGGCGGTTATAAAATCAGATTTATAATGCAGCGAACTCTGAAGCAAACAAAAGGTTTGCTAATAAAATGCTGGCAAAATGGCCTCAGTTTAAGTGAAGACATAATTTGCCTATTGAAATGTGACCTCCTTTTATTATAATCTGTGCAATATTTCTATGGATGAGCTCGCCTACATCCTTGGAACTGTTTGTTGGGATATAGCTTGTCCAGACGCTGTTGCTCTCACCGCTTTTTATTTTTACATAGAACGACTTAATAGAATTTTTTTTTTTTTTTTTGAAATGAAACTTTTTTCAGATTACTGTTCGCGGATAATGGTCACAGATTTTAGCAAAATATGCTGTTTTTTTGTTTTTTGTGGAAATTTCTCATATTATTCGAAGCAAAAAGTTTTTTTTTTTGGATACAAATGTTTTCTAGCATTGCTTGATATATGTCCGTTTCTTTTTTTAAAAAAAAAAGTATGCAATCTATTAAGCAAAAATATTTTTATTAGACTTTCGACTTTTTAGCAAAAATTAATTAAAAAACAAACATACATATAATATTATTAGATACTGTATATTTCACGAGGGAATAACATTTTTACTTCGCGCAACATCTATGGCTTTTGGGCGTCTCCGGCAGGAGTATTTCAAAAATGTTTTTAGTGCTTTTAAATCAGCCCGGTTTTGGAGATGCGCGCCTTAGCTATTTTTTAATTTTCCGTTTTTTTTCTTCTTTTTTGTGGACCAAAATCTAGTGCAAAATATACACTAATTTAAACGGCGTTGTCAATTCTCACATATCCCTTTGCGGCTTTTGCGATAACAAGTATTTTAGAATTCTAGATTTTCTTGTGGTATCTAATCAAATCTGCTCTAGAAAACGCAGAAAAAAAAACTTTTTTTTTATTTTACTACTTATTTCTGTACACCTCATATACTGAATCAGATATGTAAAAACTAGTATTACTTTTACCATGACAATATCTAAATCAAAGTATGATCAAAATACGCTCATTTGGTGGCAACAGATTAAGCATTAAAGTCTTTAAAACTGATATTTTTTATGTAAGCATAATTTCTCAATATATATATACATATATATATATATATATATAATAGATCTACACAATCAATTTGTGCATTCAAGCCCGCACTATTATCTTAAATCAGGCATAAACATTTGCAATTTGTGAAATAAAGCTAATTTCATACTCAACTCCACAAGAAGGTAAGGGTATACATATTTTGTCATTCTCATACTCAAAGTTATACTCAATTAAGGCTCCATAAAGTACATACAATATATTCCTGATCGCCGTTCGAGTGCTTGTCGAAAGCACGAAAAAAGTCGCGCCACCTGGTCTAGGAAACTAAAATATGAAGTTTCATATTCATGTGCATGTTAAATTCTAAATTGGACAAAATCGATCCAGAAAGAAAAAATTTCCTATACAAGAGCTGAAGGCACCTGCTAAAAAAGCGGACATTTTTTTTAATTCTTTCTAAAGTCTCCTTTGCATCCATTAAAAGTGACAGTCTGGTGTGAAATTTGGTCAGGAGGAATCATTGAATCTTACTTCTTTGAAATTGCAAAAGGCGTAACGGTAACTGTCAACGAAGAGCGATATCGTGATATGATTGAAAACTTTTTAACGCCACAACTGCATGCTTTGGGCTTGGTTAACATGTGGTATCAACAAGACGGTGCCCCATCGCATACAGCTAGGATTACAATGGAATTACTGCGAGCCGTCTTTCGGAAATTTTTTCCAATTCTTTCTAAAATTGTTCGCAATGATATTTTCATTCCAATGCGAAAAATGATTAGGAAACCGCCTGAATTGTAGGCATGATTATTGAAAAGAAAACTAAAACAATACTGCTTTTCCAGTCACTGGAAAAGAATACAAAATTGAAACATATTTCGTGTTAGAAGCTGGCGCTTTTACCACTACAGTAAAAATGTAAGGTAAAAATAAATCGGTACGTCAATGGTAATGCTCGCAAGTGTCACAATAAGGCCGTTTTGGCCCAGGAAAGGAAAAAAACATGTTCATATCAGGACTAACTCCACCATGTGAAAAATTGTCTTCTTCCGAATTTCTTTAATATTTTTACGATTCATTCTTTAAATAAAAACAATGCAAGATGGTATTTGAAAAATGTGGCAAGAAATAACTTCAATGCATTACATTTGTGAGGGACCGACCTAGTTTTGGGCATGGTTATTCAATAATGCAGGGTGTCTGTGGGGAAGGTATACAACTTTGTTTTGGCCACTTTGGTAAACATTAGTTGTGATAATTCATATTTTTCAGTCATGAAATTTATTATGGAAAAATATTCGATAAACCAACGTGTTTTAATCGTTAAGACATTTTATCAAAATCAAGCATCGATTACTGTGACGACGGGAAAGTTACGTGAAATTTTTGGGAGAAACAACACACTATTTATCGTGTAGTGAATGATTTCGAAGAAAAAGGGGCTATAGCTGATAAAGCCAAGCATGGACAACAACGTACTGCAAGATCGGCTAAAACATTACTGCTGCTCAAGAAAGTGTTCAAAACAACCCATCAACCTCAATTCGACGCCGTGCTCAGGAGCTAAATATTCAAAGAACTACTTTGGCCACAATTTTAAGATTCAGTTGAAATAATAGCTTCTTCCACAAGGCCATTGACCATGACAACCCCGATTTTTATGAAAAAATCATAATGAGTGACGACGCACACTTTCATTTGAATGGATAAGTGAATTAACAGAATAGTCGCTTCTGGGCAGTGAAAAACACTCAAATTATTCATTAGTCACCTTTGCATCCATTAAAAGTGACAGTCGGGTGTGAAATTTGGTCAGGAGGAATCATTGAATCTTACTTCTTTGAAATTGCAAACGGTGTAACGGTAACTGCCAACGAAGAGCGATATCGTGATATGATTGAAAACTTTTTAACGCCACAACTGCATGCTTTGGGCTTGGTTAACATGTGGTATCAACAAGACGGTGCCACATCGCATACAGCTAGGATTACAATGGAATTACTGCGAGACGTCTTTCTACATACAACAAGTTATTTCAAGAAATGGTGATGTTGATTGACCTCCACGGTCGCCTGATTTAACTGCTAAGAACTTCTTTTTGTGGAGATATCTGAAAAGCAAGGTTTATGCAAACGAACCGGAAACGCTTGAGCAACTCGAACAAAATATTCGTGATGAAATTAATGAAATACCGCGTGAAATGTGTGAGAATGTAATGAAAAGGGCTCGCAGAGGCCTCTGAGGCTAACCGAGGCGAACATTAAATAAAACATTTATCAATGTAAGATCCATTCTATTTCGTTTAATCAAAAGTTATAAACAAACAAAGTAGTATACCTTCCCGATGGACACCTTGTACCAAAAAATAAATTATTGCACTGGAAAAATAAGGTAAATCCATAATTTTTATGTGGGAAGAAGCCATTTTTGATATACCCATATAACTGACGATGAATAAGCCTATCGTCTTTCGCAGCGCAGAAAAGAAATGGAAAAACTGCCCACACAAAGCCAAATACACCTCTGGAAAAAATAAAACTTGTTATCATATTTTTCTATACTCTCCTTTATTGAAAGCGACTGATATCTTCGTGAAGGTGCCATTCCAATTCACAGGCTTTTTAACAGCACCGGTCTAATTGCTGCCGTAGTTATAGAAGTACGTCAGAAATACGAGTTACGCCATTATATTACTAATGAACAGACAATGGCTTCTCCGTGTCAATTTATCTAGCAATGAGATCCATTGTCTAGAGATCTTATATCGGAATTTTTAACGGGTCCAATTAAACTTTTTGTTGGGCCGGCCTTTTTCTACCACCGTGCGTGGCCTAACCTTTGTTTGACATAATTTTCTATTATATTTTCAATTGAAAGAAATTCTTATTCGGTTTGATTATTTAAACAATATGCTGGGAAAATGATTATTTTAGTTTTCGAATAAATATTATCTCCTTTCCCAATACATTTATCAAGAGTATATTCTCGCTAATGAAAGAGAAACTTTGGACAAGCGTACGAAAGGAAGTCCTCATCACGGGAGAAGCGCATATAAAATAATTTAAACCGTCTGTAATTATGTTACACCTGTCATTTTAATTTTCTTGACATTACTCAGAGTAGACACGTAAAAAGTGCATTTCAAAATTTAAATATATTCGAATGAACTGTCTAGGAACGATCATTGTTTATCAACAGTCTCACTCAAAAATATGAATGTCTTTCAATTTGGCTGCAATTTTAGGAAAATTTTATGAGAGAGGCTAGTTTTGCAATTCATTAACATTCAACAAATGAATGTAATAAAACAATTTAGTCACAGTGATTCTAAATTGCCTTCCATAATCCAAATCACAAAAATTTACTTTTTTCCATTAATTTTGAAATCCAAAATCTGTCAGTCACGCATACAGAGAGCAAACAATTGTACAGTTAATAATTCAGTATTGTATAGTGACTTTAAGAGAGTTACAAGTTTTGTTTTACATTCTCTGCAAATTTGGAAAACACATATTTGAGATTTGAGTTTGTTAAAACTAATATCTAAATGACAGACAGTGGATCCCACTTCTACAGATATCCCTTTAAAACTATTCAGGAATTGTGGAATTGTGTGCAGATAGAAATATACAAGACTAACATCCAGGCATTTTTGAACTTCCTAATATAGAAAAGTTTATTAGAATTTAGTGTTCAAAATTTAAAGATGAAACTGGGGCGGTTCGCACTAAGCGTTTGCCGTTTACCGTTTACCTATAACCAGCACAGCATGAGATACACAAATATATATTTAAGAAGACCTTACTAATTTCACTTTGACGTCATCGCGCCACTTTTCGAAATTTAAATAGTACATAGGCGCCCGAGTCTTTATACGCAATGCTTTAAATAATTAAGATAATTACATTTGGTAGATCAGAACACCTTGGAAGAATTTACTCCTGATGTAACATTTTGATATTTAATTTAATAAAATATGTTTTTTATTCATATAAATATAATATAATATGTATATAAATATTAATATAATTTTATGTTATAACACAGCGTGTTGATTTCAAAGCGCGTAGTTGTGGTTTGAAAAAAAAAAGTACGGCGATCCAAAGATTATACAAAAATACCACCATGCATTACGGTCGTAGCGTCTTGGACGATATATCTGTTCGGTACAAAATAACTGGGAGTGGCAAAAACGGAAATTATATATCGATGTAGCGCGATTTCTACTAGAATATACTTTGAAAGATTTCCCGATAACCACACCCGCAGTTAGAGAGGTGGCATTACAAGAGTATTCGCTTGCATATCAACATCTATCCTACATTGCTTTCAATAAAAGAATAGAGTGTAGTAAAATATCGCAAAAAGATAAACTTTTTCTTGAAGTAAACATGTCTTTGTTTAATTGTCACATAACTGTCCACATTAGTTATATTGACCAACATTTGTCGAATCCGTACAGTATAGATATTTATAGAACAAGATTTGTTCCAAAAAAAAATATATTCTAGATAAAGACAAATTATTAGTCCAATTAAAGGATACATTTCATATCGAAATTAGATTAAGGAATTCAGCTTTGAAACATGCACTATTTTCCACAATTTCTTTTAATGAAAGAATTTTGCAATAAACGGCTTTAGAGATACGTTCCCCAACGCCTTTTCTGTTAAACATTGATCTTTCCATCCGCCGATAATTATAAGAAACCTCTTAAATAGTTATTATAATACTGAATGCTGTTGTAATACTGAACCGATCCTATTTACACTGAGAGAAATTTTATTTGTTTCGAAATCTGTTCTCATCTTCTTAACGCTTTCCATCATTTCTTTCCTCGCAATTCAGATTCTGCGAAGTAGACGCATCTTATGAATGCTACAAAGCTTTCATTTTCAAATGTCATGTTGCGTTTGAACATGAATTGTAACAATCGCAGGCTTTGAATTCCAGCCGACGCGATTGTTGTGTCAATAATCGAGAGTATCGACCATAAAGAAATGAAAAATTTGCATTTAAAGCTTAGACCGCAATCATATTTCAATGAATAATTGAAAAACAATAACATGGACTAGAAACTGAATACTCCAGGCCTCCCATTAAAAATGGTAACAATTGGGCGCGACAGCAGTGGAAAGGGAAACGCACCGTACTCTGCGGGCATACGCATAATGCGACAACGACAGAGAATATAATTGATTTATTTATAAATAATGCTTTTCTATAACATTCTGCTTTTTTGGCATTCCAGTTCAACGTCCCATGGTGGATATTAAAAATCGCCCTAGAATACCTATACCGGATGAAGATCCTTA
This sequence comes from Philornis downsi, assembly GCA_019455685.1. NCBI lineage: Eukaryota > Metazoa > Arthropoda > Insecta > Diptera > Muscidae > Philornis > Philornis downsi. Next base: position 133,596 of record JAHXMU010000450.1, on the reverse strand, counting down.
CAGTGTCGCTGGCAATGGCAGTGGCGGCAGTTCTGGTAGCTCTGGTTTCGGTGCTAGTGCTATGGGTAGCATAATGTCAGCTCATAATGTGCAACAACAACTGCAACTGCAACAGCAGCAACTTCAACAGCAAACGCAACAACAGCAACAATCGCAATCTATGACAAACAACAACAACGTTGGCAGCAACAGCGCCACTGCCGCTGGCGGCGTCATTAGCAACGCAAATCTACATTTGAATAATGGCAGTGTTATGGGAGCCAACATTAATGGCAATGGGCATGCTGCTGCCAACAGAGAACAATTGCTAATGCAAACGCAACAATTGGCCCACAAACGTAGTGAGAAACCACCAAAATTGCCACCAAGAGATAATATATATGGACACGATATACCTAAGGTAAGGTTGTTGAGTACAATACAACAACAAAAAGAAAAAGAAAAAATGAAACAAGAGTATTTTCAAATAATGATCCAGTTTATTTTATTCACATGCACACTGGTTTAGTATTCATTGTAAGCCAAGTTAAATCTCGAAGATTTATTTTTGCGACTGTCTCCCTGACCTTGAACAAAGATGACGCAGTTTAGTACTGTTTTATTGGCCGTATTTCAAAAACATTACAGCTGTTTATAAAATTTGGATTTTATGCAATTTAAAAGAAATTAGAAGGCAGCAATTACATTTTTCGAAGCGAATTTAGACACAAATTCAAACAAAAACCCTCACAATTTAAAACTGAAAAATAAATGTTAATAACAACCGCAAAGAAACCAAAGTTTACCAAAATTTTAAAGAGGTCTCCAATTTATATTTACAGAATTCAGCTCTGTTCCCTAGGTAGGAATTATGTGAATTCGGCCAAGCAATACAAATGAAATATAATGCAAATGTTGTGGTTCACCGTAATTAAGTCGCAAATGTTCCACTTTACAAGTTTTTACTTGTACTTCTATTATTCCAAAAATCGTTAAAATAGTTTTAATTGGCTCATAAAAAATAGTTATTTAAACGTCGTACTATGCAACTTTTATAAGTTTATTTTTTTAGGGAATACAAATTCGAAACACTAGCCTTAATTAGGCGAAAATTACAGTTTCTGGACGATTCTAAAGCATTTTTAAACTACTTATATGCTCACACCAAGAGGTACCAAATGCCACGAGCTCCTCCTCCAATTTATCACAGTAAGTTTTACACTAAGTTGAGGTATTATCAACTCCAGGAACCTAGTTTTGTTATCAACTTCAATTGGTATTGCATCCTCATGTATTTTACGGAGTTTTTTCCTGTCGAAGACTGCCAGCTCAGATTCATCAACTTGTAATATTATTAGTATTCTACAGCTACGAATAGCATCTGGTATGATTTCAATTTTGTCCAATCAGCGAAAATCTTAGCAACAAATCGTTTTCTTGGTTTCCAAGCTGAGGAGAAGTGTTTGATATCGTTAGTCCCTCCAAATTGATAGATAACCGAAACGATTAAATCACTTTGTTGTGGAAACAAACAATTTGTTTTTAAAAAACACTTACTCAAATCCGTTTTCAACACTTAAGAAGGCGGCAGTTACAGCTCGTAGTAACTGTTACCAATGTTAGCGGCATACGCAAGTAAGAAGTTACTCTTATTGAAAACAGCGTCAATGAAGACATCAAACGTTGCATACGGGCTCATTTGGTGCAAAATACGTGTATAGGATATCGGGTTGTCCAATTTTCGGTTTCAAAAGTTAAATTAAATAAATAAAACACATATAAATCTATGTTTTCAATGAAATTTTTATTTTATTATGTACAAAATATAATTCAATATCATTTAAATAACCGCCTCTGAAGTGGTTGCAGTAATAGTAGTTTCCGACCACTTATTCACACATTTCGGACGGTATCTCGGCGATGTTCCAATGTTTGGTAATTATCCGTGTAAACACGGTCTTTGACGCAGCCCCCAATTGACGTCGTCAAAACGTGAAATTACGCTTTCTGGAAACTTCTCATGCAATAAAGCTAAAATCGGTCCTGCTGCATGGCTCGTGGCACCATGTCGATTGCAAGCCAGAAAAGCCGGTTATCATACGGCCATAGCACTCTGAATTGAAATTCAGATTATCCATCACACTTTCACTAACAAAAGCAATATTTTCGGGCCTGACCACATCTGTAATGGAAGCGTTTCTCTTCAAATTTCTTTATATCTTACCAATTCCTTGCGCAGTAGGTCTATTATGACGACCATAATGACTCTGTAATGCACGAAAAGTGCCCAGGTTTGAATCATTACTTTTATAATCAGTTTTACCCTTTTTTATGCGTTCTTCGGTTGTTAAACGACCCATATTTGTAAATGACAAACGTTTTACTAAATAAATAACACTTCAAATGACCGGCATTTAATAGCTGATAGCCGTGGCAGACCGGCGGTTTTGAAAACACTAAATGGTTTGAAACACTATATTTGAATTTCTTCACTGCAGACTTCATGTATGTTATTCCGCTAGCACATGGGCGACAAAATTTGCCACAGGTTCACGGCCAATTGGACTGTCAAAGGCGGCGTTATAGTCAACAAAGCACTATACGTGTCGGTAGGTTTTTCTGACGTATTTTCTGTCATTTGTGACGGTATGAATTCTGACCTGCTGCAGATTGACTAAATTCAGTATAAAACGGATTTCGTCCAGCACACTTGACACTTGACACACAATACATAATTTTCTTAAATTGCACCCAACGGCTAAGCATACCACACCTTTTCTGAGATCCTAATAGTGTAATAATGTAATCACTTTTGTTACTTTCATCCAAAAACGCTCCATGATAACAAACTGTACAATTGGCTATGGCGTTGCCATGCACTAAGCATATTCTTCTTCAGTCGCAATGGGATAATCCTCGTTGGCAGTTGCCATCAAATGAGAGAGTATTAAATATTGGACGTGGATGTTTTGTGAGTAGGAAGATCTACAGGCTCTTCGCCCTCTTCAATATAGTACGCGCCTTATTGGAATTCGGGTAGTACATTTTTCATACTACCAAACCTCCCATTTCGTGTTGTGCTCAGTAGCTGGACAAGTTGCGTTTTGAATACCTTTGTACAGTAATACAATTCTTCTTACTATCATGTATTTCTGTAAAATTCTCATTCTTTAAAACCCTCAAGTAACCATAACATTGATTAAAGTTTTTGGCGATTTTGCAGTGGCTGCTGTGATGGTGGATGAAGTTAGAAAACTTAATTTCAGTACATAACGATCATATAGAAAATTTAAAATAGATCTGATTTTCTTAATGTATTACATTTATTATACTACCAAGAAAAACCTTCTATACACAGATGGAATACGAATTCAAAAATTTCACGTAATATAATATATATATACGATATTTGGTTACCTTTAATTTAAATTAAATCAATCCTCTTAATTAATTGTAGAAATGATTGCAATTCTTCAAGAGAAGACAATAGGAAAACTTAGCAGTATCTCTAAAACTTTTATACATAAAATATTTTAAAATTTGTCTATCAACCAGAGACATTCTTACGATGTGCTGAAAACTCAAAGGCTGCGAAATTTTTTATATTGAGGAGCATCCAATTTATCGTTCGTGTCGCCGTCAATTGATTTAAACGGATTTGAAAAGGGGATTTCAAATGACCAACTTCATTTGTGGCTTTGACTTGCATTTCCCGATTTTGTGTATATATTTAAAGTCAACAGCACAATTAATTTGTTGTTTCGATATCATAGAATTTTTAGATAAGGTATATTTTGAAATTAACCTGTTAACTTACTTGTCATCTTATTTCTTGATAGTTGGTAATAATTCCTCCTTCATCTAAAGTTACTATTTTTTTCTTAGCATTTATCCTCTATGGCCCTCTTCGAACTAAGTTCGATGGAAATTGCATCACATTAGCTGCCATAGTATTTATCATCCCCGTAGTCTTAAGCTGATATTCAAAAATTTATTCCTGCAAATATACAGGCCCTGAACGCATTTACATTTTCATAAAGAATGCGCCAGTTCTAAACATGTTCAGACACATTTTTGAGGTCACCATTAGATGCAAGTATGGAAACTACTAGCTGGCATTTGCAACCAAACTTGTCCTTTGGAACCAAAGTTCTATTGACCAGAAAGAGCACCAGGGCAGACATAAGACATCAGACAAAATATGTGACTATTTTCCTGCAAAGCTTTGTTGTTCTATCTCTAACATTTCTTCTCTTACATCTTGTTGTAACACATATCAACAATATATAGTTATCCAAAATAGCAAAATCAGTAGTATCAGAAAAAATAGTAATTTTCATATATTATGAGAGAGGCTTTTTGTAGTCTCTAAAAGACAATACGTAATATGTTTCAACAGTACCAAATGTTCCAGCGGTTGCATTAATTTTTTTAAAAGATAACAAAAATTTAAAAAAGTGTTTACCTCGTAAAAAAAAATATTTCCTCACTTGATCGAATTTATTGTCAACCAATATGTCTTAATTTTATTTGTTTCCAATTTATTTTATTTCCATGAATTTTTATAACTTACCCTACTGTTCCTTAGGTTCTATTTTTATTAATATTTTAGGAGAAAAGCGTATATTCTCAAATCACTGTCCCACCACCGCGATGCTGCAGCATCACTTACTGTGTAAAACTAAAGACTTAAGCAACAAACGCTATGCGGTACTCACTCCAAGATGCTAGTAATATTTCTCAAGTAGACTGGTGTACGCTGAGAGGGAGGAAGAGGTCGGATGTCTTTGTTTGAATATGGAATCGTAACAAAATTTATTACACATTTTTCCTTCTGCAAAATACTAAACAACAATGTAAAGTGGTTCGTGTCTGTCGTGTCTTACAAACAATTGCAACAAATGAAAACTCAACAAAACTCAAAACTCAACATTCTTTGCATATTAATTACACGCGATTTAACATTTCTTACTACGACTCTTATTCATTTTGTTGTACCTCCATGTGTCTTAAGTATTACGTTTGAATATAACCCCTAACCGCCTTCACCATCGTTTCACGTTTTGTGGGCAAACACCCCAATATTATAAAGAGAAAAAACTGAAAACAAATAAAATAGCAACTGCAGTATATTATTATTATAAAGTTTCAGGTTGATTTAATGGTAGTGTAGAAATATTTTGCCATGCCATCGTTCGCCAATTGCTTCAGTTGCTCAATGAAGCTTTTCAATTATGGTTTTATTTCATTTCAGTTCATGTGTTTTTTTCTGCTAATTTTTTTTTCCATATCAATTCTTAGTCTTTAGCTGAGGTTGTTTGTTAGAAACAAGTGTTTTTTTCAACGTTATTGGTGGTGCTGTTGTTGAAATTACACATTTTGCTATTGGCAAGAAATACCAACCAAATATTCGATTGAATTGAATTTGTTCGTTTTTGATTTGTTGCCATTTTGTTACCAGTTTTTATAATTGTTTCCATAGTTACTATTAATAATGTTGTAACATTAATGTGAAAATATTGTAAACTCAAATGAGCCCGGAGCAGTGACAAGAATTGACTTTGGTATAAAATCTTTGAGGGTTGTAAAACTGAAATGTTAAAAGATTGTTGTGACAAAGGCATCCGCCTTTGAAGGTATTATGACATATAATATGCCAAATATATAACAATATTGTGATTGTCAAAGCCAGCAAAATCTCCTACAGAAAATTTGGTCTCCTGGGATAGCAAAACTTTCAATAGAAAATTATGATTTCTTAAGAAAGTTGTAGTCTTCTCGGTCTTGCCTCTTCTCTTCAAAATCTTTTACAGAAAACTCATGTCTCCTTGGTGTCATAATACAGTTTGTCCACTCGACACAATTGGGGACACAATTTCCTATAGGAAATTGTTGTTTTCTTGTTAGGAGATAAACTTTTCTGTAAAAAATTGTAGTCTTCTCGATGGAAGACAACATTTTTTTGTTTATTTATTCTCCTATTTATTTTTTTTTTTATTCTCTTCCATGATAAAAAAAGCCTTTGTTTTATTCGTTGGTAGAAAAACTTTTCTATAGAAAGCTTTTATTTTCGATGACAGATAAAATTTTAGATATTACAGGTGGATTAATTGTAATCATTGGGCAAAATTTGTTTATTCCACTTTGGTAGACAATCTCTTTCATAGAAAAAATTTCTTCGACAGCAGATAAAATTTTAGGTAGAAAATTTTTGTTTTCGTTGGTAGCCACATTTTCTCTTTCGATAGTGCGTTGCCGTTTCCTCAATGGTAGACACAATTTTCTTTAAGGAATTTTATAAAGCAGATAAAATGTCTGATAGAAAATTGCTATTTTCTCAGTGGCAAACAAAATTTTTGATGGAAAATTGTTGTCCTACCTGCGGCAGTCAAAAATTTCTTTAGAAAATTGTTGCCCCCTTCAATGACAGATAGAACTTTTTTGTTGTTTGTCAACATTTTTTTGTAGAAAATTGTTGTTTTTCAGGTAATAGACTAAATTTTCTATAAAAAAAAAAAAAAAAAAAAAAATATTGAATAATCGTTGTCTCCAGGAGTATATCGTACACAATTTTCGGAAAATGTTTAGAAAATTGTTGTTCTCTCAATTAACTATCTGCCCGATTGCAATAAAAATTTTCTATATAAAATTGTTATTTTCTGTGTGGGAAAAAACATTTTTGTTTTCTCCACAGCAGCTCAAATTTCACAAAAAAAAAAATGACGACAATCGTTAGTGGTGGAAAAAGTTTTCTATACGAAATTTTTGGCTTTTATAAGCACATAATATTTTCTGTAAAAAATATTTGTCTCTTTTTGTCTCCTCAGTGGAATATAACATATATTCGACATAAAATTTTTGTCTTCTCAGTAGATTAAATTTTCCAAACGAAAATTACTATCTTTCAGAGCAGACAATTTTCTTACACAGAAACATACAGTTATTTCACAAAACAAACTGTCACTTTATTTTGAACTTTCTAAGTCGTTGACCTTTCTGTAGAGAATTTACCTTTAACATTGTAAAAATAACCATTTTGAGAGCTTAATTCAATGACTTTACCAAAGTAGCAATAAGGATCACTAAGAAGCCGTTGTATTTGGTGTTTTGACGGGTGTGAAGCTCCTTCCTGTCACTTTGGGAACAGGCAAATTGTACATAAATACTTTAACACCACTGGTGTGATAATCGGAACATAGCATCGGCATATCTCAACAGAAGACCTTGGGAAATAATATGTGTCTTGAACATTCCGCTTCGAACTGGTTTTACCATCACCTTTTTTTCTATTCAATCTTTGTAAATCTACCAAAGCACGCTGAAAATTAATGTGGATGTGGAAATATTATTGCGTTATGCATTGAAATCAGCTCCCAGAGAAGGCTAAACTTTCAGTTATCTCCAACGACATATCAACATAAGCAACCTTAATTAAAATTTGTGACTTTTCAGTTTACACAGAAATATATTTTAAACTCTGCTTTTGTTTTTAAATCCATTTCAGCCTGACTATGATGACATCGAAGTCGATACCCGTATTAAATTGTCACGTGGCAAATCGGATAAAGGCAAAGACAATAAGAAATATGGTAAGTGTGTGAAGTATGGAAAACACTAGAATAAGCTAACATACACTAAGTCCCAACTCAACCCAGCCCAAAACAACAACCATAAATTGGCTATTAAGAAACAACCATAAAAAAACAACATTTTCTTATTAAGCAATTGTCTTCGAAACATACGACCCAGAGTTACTGCCACAAGAGACATTTTCATTGGCGATTTATTGGAACAATAAGCTAATATATACTCCTCTGCATGTATGATTTAAAAAAAGTGATAACCAAGAAACCGAACAAAGACCAAAATGGGCACGACACCACCTCAGTATTCATAATAATAAGCTCTGGTTGCTGACTTATGCTGTCGTGTCGGTGTACATTTTCCTATATGGAAAACTGAAGGAAAAACGTTGGCATACTTGTACCTTGCATAAGAGTTTTATGTTTCACATTCAGTCAAGCCACTCTTAAGATTGACCACTCCAATCCAGTGGGTTCAATGCAGGCCAATTGTAAATATGAATGGTCGTTCTCTTACCAGTAATATAATACTTTGGCAACAAATGAATGTATTTGATACATTTGTAGATTGCATTGCCCTGATATTTCTACGAGGGAGTGATTGTTGTTTTGAAGCCAAAGTGAATGGCATTGGAGGCTATGGACAAATCAATATTTGAACGAATGTCATTCAATACTGCACAAAACGCCACAATGTGCATAAGTGAAAATCTAGAGAGAATTTTTGTTACACTTCACCAGCGATTGACACAATGTCTAGTGATTGATGAAGTATGATGACATAGTATGCTATTGGTATGAAGAAGGCTTTAGATATTAATTACCGTAGAAGATAATCCAATATAAAATAATCAGAGCGAGATTACTGAAATAAGTAAAACATAGACATGTTAAAAAAACCAGGGAATTTTCATCTAATAGAAAAGTTTTTTTAAGTAAGAAATTTTTGTATCCACCAAATACACAAAACTTTTCTTAAGAAAATAAAGCAGCTGCAACGTGCAACGTCGATCTGTTTTTTTTTTTTTGTTTTTTTTTTTTTTTGGTGGAAGACACACATGTTTTTTTATAAAAAATTTTTATCTGTTAGGCAACTACTACGGTGTAAATGTCTTCTAATGGAAATGTCTAGTGGGTATGCAAGTTCTTCCAGAGTTAGTATTACATCAGACAGGGTGTCAAATTGTATGTATACCTATAGATACATATTTTCTTGTAGACTAGCAAACAACTTTTACTTGAAAATTATTCTCTGTTGGCAAATTCTAACGAACTCAGTTAGCTTTAAAGCAGATATAAAATATTTCCTTCATTCACGATATGCAATTATTCTCTGAAATAGCACAAATTATTACAGAATGTTTCGTCTTCTGATTTCGCGATGAAAGCTTACATTTTTCCAATTCAGACAGACCAAAACAAAAATTCTTCACCAATATTGAGTGCCCAGTGGTCAGGAAAAAAGTTTTGTAGAAATTTCTCTCCTATGCGAATACGCCAATTTCAAAATACAAAATTCACGATAGCAAATTGTTGAGTTGATGACATATAATTTTTTAAGAGCACAGAAAAGTATTCACGCTATTATGAGTGTATAAACGGAGAAAATGTTCTAAAAAGAATTTAAAAATTTTACAATAACAATTCTTTCCTTGTAAAATTTGTTTTTTGGATTTAAAGCAAATTTTTTTTTCTGAATACAGATACAGCGTTTGTTTTCTACAAATTTTCTGTTGTAAATCTTTATCTTGGGAATACTTTACATTTCCTTCAAAATATCATTGGCTTGTCACTAAAAATTTTTAAATTGAAATTAATTTTTTTTCAATTTCTTTGCCTTGTAGACACAGGATATTTTCTGTAATAAATAGTTGTCTTGTGAACAAAAAAATGTTTCTATACAAATTTCTGAATTGATTGAATTATCACCATCACGTTATCACGTTTTTTTGTTTATCTTGATGAAACAACACTTTCTTTTCCGCCAAATGCGGTGTTTTCTATAATTTTTCTGGAGATAATCAATAAAAATATCCCTATTCGCGTCCCAAAAAAACAAAAATCATGAACTTGCTTGAAGACGAAACAGTCCTCGCCTTTCACCTTGAGATATTGAATTACATAACGGTGACCAATTTTTTCTATGTTTGCAAATTAACTGAGATTTTGATGGCTCAAATAAAAATACTAAACAACGTGGCGCGCTGAAATTTGAAAGATATGTTTTGTAAGGTTGCCACTTTTCACCAAAGTAATTTTTTTCAAACTACTGAGGTTAGGTTTCAATATAAATATTTCAATATAGATTCAATTGGTAATTCGAACACAAAATTATTTTGTAGATAATATTAATAGGTCTTATATGACTTGATATGAACCTCTGATTTAATGGATTTTATATAGTTTTTGGAAATAATACAAACTAAATAAGAGTCAGCCTGCTGAAATGTTCCATAAATATTTTTGTCGTACAATTTTATTACAGATATTCTGACGCTAAATTTATGTCTGATTTATGTCAGCTTTTCGAGAACCTTCCAACAACTGTATCTAAATCTTTCAATCAATGCATTAATTGATTATAGTATCATTAGCTCTAAATTGTGATGTTATTCAGTATTATTTCCAACAAAGTTGTTGCATTGTAATTTTAATAATCTTACATTTTTTTTTATTCTTTTAGACGATCCCTACTACTGTGGTCTTCGTGCTCGGGTCCCCAACTTCGTTAAATCCTCACCGAAATCGGTTAAAGAACATCATGGCACGCTCAATAATGCTGCTGCGAATCACAGCGCTATCGCAACATTGACAAACCAGAAGAAGACTTCAGTGATGATGCCTCTACATCCAGCAATGCATGCGCCGACACCGCCTCATATGCACCCCCATCATATACAGCAACAACAAATGATGGCTGTGGCCGCCGCACACGCTGTGGCCCAGCAGCAACAACAACACCAGCATCCAATGCATCATCATGCACACGCGCATGCGCAACAAATGTGGCAAACACGCAGTTTCGAAAGTGGCATAGGTATTTATAATCATAATACGTCAGCTACTACGACCACAACAGCACCACCACCACCAACCGCTTTAAGCGCGACCACAACGACTTTCATTAGTAATACTGAGACACAGCAACAGCCACTCCCACTCTCACTGCAACAACACAGTGCGAACGGAAATATGACAGCGACAGCCTTGACAGCTGGGTTGTATTATCCCCACAATTCAGGGACCACGACTAGTACTCTGTATAATTATGTTGCACCCTATGCCAGTAATGAGCATCTTCATATTCAGGCCATGCCCACATCTCCCTCTTCTACCTCTACTACTACTCCCAATAGTGCTGGTACTTATTCCTCTTCTTCTTATACTTCCGCTTCTATCCCTCAAGCTAGCAATGTGCTGCATCAGCAGCCGCCTCCCCTTTCCCTTGGACTGAACCCAACTAACTTGACGAACGTCACGCACTACAGTGGCGGAGCCCCAGCCCTGAACAGTCCTGCGCACTCAGACTTAAATGAAGGTATTTACGGACAGACAAGAAATTTAAATTTAAAACAGGTTCAACAACATCATTATGCCAACAAACTCGGAAACGGAAACACTGACTACCAGCATACGCATTCGCATCATCATCGATCCCATCAGCATCACTCACACCACCATCCGCATCATGCTCCGCCACCCCATCACCATCGTCGCCATAATGGGTATATGTGCATCAGACATCCGCAAACGCCAACTCGTTCGACTCCCGGAGAATTTTACTATAAGACTCATGATCTGTATTATGAACGAGATGCTTTCAACATGGCTGGCGGGCGGGGACAACAGGCAAGGGAGCAGGGTAGGCCTTCGCGTAGATCTACTTCGATAAAGGACATTGGCAACAATTGCAACTGCGTAAGCTGCTATGCCCTGGCCCCCTTGTTCGGTGCTCCCACGCCCAAGAGACCTCCCCGTAGCTTGAGCCAACAACAACTGAGACAGCACCAGATACTTAGCGGCGCCAAGGAGGTGGCTCGCGTTTCCCAGCCACGCAGCAAGATGAAATGGTGCAGTGACAGTGATGTTTCCCAACTGGGCAAGGAAGATCTCTCACAATCGGAGGAAACCGATGACTACCACATCTATGTTAACCGTAAGAGAAATCATGAGTTTAACAGTTTCTTCGATTTAAACCAAGACATTGATATGGACGATATGAATCACTCGCGGATGGACTATAAAAAGCAATTGGAACAGCCCAGTAAGACACAGAAATTTAATGAATATGCGGCCAAACATAAGTATCGACATCCCTCTCCTTTGAAGGAGCAACACCAACCATTGGCCGATGGTTACATGGATAAGGCTCGCTTAAGACAAATAAGATCACCTACTCCCCAAAGAATACAAACGATGCAAACAGCCGCAGATGACAAAGTACTCGGAACCAGACACCTTTCTAACACGACCAATCTTTTATCTATGCGCAGTAAGTCGCAGTCCACAGAAAGCTTTTTTGAACAACCCAATGAGGAGGGTTCTCTATATCTGTATGGCGGACGGAAGCGCATTGCCAAAGCTCCCTCGACCACTAATATTTACGACCGTGTCAAAGCGAATAGAGAGCCGAACCTTAATAATGCCAAAAAGTTTAACTCCCAATTAAATTTAAGCATCGAGCAGCGTAAAGCCGCTTTAAACTTAACAAATGCTAATAATGCCGATAAGTCGAAACCACATCCAGATAGTGACACTTTAAAGCCACTGTTGCCGGCTCCGCAATGGAGGGGAGCCAAGAGAATGAACTTAAAGGGTTTGATGGGCATTAAAGCAAACACTCATCACAATCAGCTGGATGTTAACAATAATTTATTAACAAAAACTGAGAATTTAATAAATAACTTAAAAAATAAAAATCAAGAGGCATCTAAAGCCCAAACTACAAAGTCAAACTCTGTGGAAAATGTCACAAATGGTTTTAAAAATGAAAAAATATCCAAAAAAACCGATAACGAGCAAACCGAAAATGAAGCAGCGGCTAAAACCAGTCACCAGTCACCAATTAGTGCTCAGGAACAGCCCATAACTGTCACAACTCGTCCCAGTCGTCCCACCAGTCGCGTGGATATCAGTGATATGGAATCCATTTATGGATATCTGAAACCCCGCAAGCCCCGCAGTTTAAGCATGAAAAAAATACAAATTCAAGATTATTAGACGCGAATGAACACAAACGAACGACGGTCTTATCCGAGATTACCGGAAATAGGTTTGAATTCAAAACCAGATATTTAATATTCTACTACTACTACTACACATTCATTATTTTTTGAGGTTATGTTATTGTTTGCGTGGATGCAGAATTGATGTTTATAGGGTTACCACGACATGCGCTGTAAATATGTTACGTTATGCTTAAATTACTACAATCCATCATAATATCTACCATCCCTCACACCTATGGATTTACTTTCTTATGGACCTAAAGACCAAAAACAAATTATATTTTCTTTTTTGTAGATTATAGAATGTGTTTTTTGAAACGGTTTTGGACTAACTGGACCCTAATTCCTGTATATTGTTACAATAGGTCTACTATAAGTACGAGTTATGGAGAACTGTAAAGATAACGACGAACATGTATGTACATTTAATTACAAGAACACCGGGTACACTGAAAAAGAATGATCAAGACATGGAAGGAATGATGACATATTCTCAAACTAAGTCGCGTGCAGGAATAAACAATCAAAAACAAATACCTATCATTGAAAGTGGTCCTATTGTTTTCCGAATTAGTTCCTTTTATTTCCAATACATCAATAAATTATGTCCATCTGAAATAACTTTTGAAGAATTTTTCCACTGATACCGAGTAGGCTTAGCTCTGGGTCCACCTTACATGCAGTATGAATACGCAGTGGCAAGTAGAATAATAATTTATATGATAATTTCCCTCACAGCATTTAGGCAAACTCTTCTATGAAATTATCATTTTAATGCGTTTATGGAGTAAACCAAATACGAAGTGTGTTGAAAAATATGGCAAATTTTCATTTTTCTCAAAAAATATTTATTCATCAATTACTATTTTATCTCCTTTAAAGTAGTCCCCTCAGACATAACACACTTGTGCCAGCGTTTTTTCCAATCTTCGAAGCAGTTATGATATTCACTTTTTGGTATGTCCTTGAAATCTATCAGCGAGTCGGTTTTTATCTCTTTAATCGTCACAAAACGCCGTCCATTCATGGATGTCTTCAATCTTGGGAACAGGAAAAAGTCGCAGGGACCAAATCTGGTGAATACGGTGACTGAGGCATAATAACGGTGCTGTTTGATTTTTTTCCACAATTCCGGGCGTTTTTTTTCGTATTGATTCGCGCAAACGGCGCATAACTTCAATGTAATACTCATTATTTACCGTACGACCTTGTGGTAAGAACTCCTGATGCATTATGCCATGGTAATCGAAGAAACCAGTGAGAAAATCTTGACATTTGATCGAACTTGGCGTGCTTTTTTAGTCTTGGCTCTCATGGACTCTTCCATTGGGACGATTAGGCTTTGGTGTCGATGTCATAACCATTTACCCATGATTTGTCACCAGTTATGATTCTTTTAAGCAAATCTGGATCATGGTTGACGTCATTCAACAATTTCTGAGTGATGCTCATACGATGTTCTTTTCAGCCACAATTCAGCAATTTTGGAACGAACTTCGCTGCCACTCGCTTCATGCCCAAAATTTCCAAAAAGATCACACGGCATAAGCCAACCGATATGCCGACATCGTCAGCAACTTCTTTAATTATGATTCGACGATTCTTCGTAACAATTTTCCTCACTTTCTTAACATTTTCATCGGTTGTTGTTGTTGATGTGTCTGTGAAAAGCTTGTACCACTTGTAAACCTTTTTTTTTTTTTTTTTTGACTTAGAGCACTGCCAAAATTTCAAGTGTTAACGACTTGACATAACTCCACAAGAAATAATCAAGAAGCGTTAAATCGCAAGATCTTGGGGGCCAACTCACAGGGCCAAATCGAGAGATAAGCTGCTCACCAAATTCATTCACGAGCAGTGTGGCATGTTGCATCGTCCTGATGAAACCACATGTCAACCAAGTTCAACTCACTTAATTGGGGTAAAAAAAATCGCGTATCATGGCTCGATATCGTTTACCGTTGACAATAACGTTTCTTTAACGGTCGTCTTTGAAGAAAAATGGACCGATGATGCCACCAGCTCATAAACCACACCAGACTGTCGTTTTTTCGGGATGCATCGGTAGTTCATGTATGCCATGTGGCTGTTCATCACTCCTGATGCGACAGTTTTGCTCGTGTACGTATCTGTTCAGCAGAACGGTAAAACAGTGGATTTTCATTGAGCTTTTGTAAGGCCCACTCACCAAAAATTAGACGTTGTGGTAGGTCATTCGTCATTCCATGATGAAATGGCAGAGTATACTGTACACTTTTCACTTTGACAGATGCCGTTTGGACGCCATTACCAACCAGTGCTGCCAACCTGAAAAACTTAAATCTTAAAAAATCACCCCATAATATATCGGTCTTTCGATATCGCAATAATCAAAGATCATCAGTCAACATTATTCAGACTTTTGATCAGTGTTGATGTAATTTTTTTCGGTTTCGGCTCAGTTGGAAGGTACCACTCTCCATCATCATCGGCCTTCGATTGAGCTCTTGAAAAAAAGGTGATCCTTCGGAATGAGTGAGGCGGCAACGCCTTTCATACCGAGACAATCTTGTAAAATAAAATGAATTGATCCGTGAGGCACAGATAATGTAGTGGTGATCTCTCTCAAACTTAGATGAAGATTTCCTGTCACCACTTACTTGACTTTATCGATGTTAACTATAGTCGAGGCAAATCTTTTATTACATTTCAACCGTTTTTTAATGCACTGTACCACCCATATGCAAAAAATCAGCTCACTGTAAGCTTTCTGTAACACTTTCAACTTTTCAGCGGTTAGGCACAAAATTGGAATAAGAGATGTGAGACATATTCGTTGTTAGATATGTTGAGATGAACTAACAAAATCGGGTACTGAAAACAAACTATATGACAGCGACAAAATTCCTTTAAGCGGACTTTTTAGATGATGATGATTTAGATGATTTTCGGTACTTTCTTTTAACAGAACATGACGGTATATCTTATACTGAATTTGTTTTGCATTAAATGTAAAATTTTCTTCTGATCAGAAAAAAATTATATACATTTTTTTTTATTTCTCATCCCCTGGCTTGCAGTCCGATAGTCATAGGTATACTGCTATGTAAATAAGGGATAGGATAAATTTTGCGGACTGATGATAAGGATAACTACATATACATAAGCCCTCTACACAGGCAACTCTTTCACCAAAGTCAAGTCGTCATAAAAATTAAAACAAATGTATATGTAAATAAAACACTCCGGCAGTATATACGAGTACTTCTGAAAGTAAAATCTTTACTTTCAAAAACTTTGAGTTGTTTTCGCAAACACGCTGAACAATATTATAATATTAGTTTTGCCACTACTACCCTTCATTCAGTGTACTATTTTGTAAAAAATGCACCTTCATCTCCCGGATAAATTAGATTTGGTTCTTCACTGAAATTCGTCGTTCTCTTTACAGTGTAATTCTTATTCATGGACATTTTGGACGTGTTAAAATTTTAAAAATTAAATTTTTTTTTGTGTTGACAAACCAGCGACTAATAATTTGTTTCTCTTCCCTACTATCTAGATGCGGATTTGATAGAATCGCCCTATAATCACATATACGGGCGTTTGCCCTTGCCAACACGGGGTTATATACCGCAACCACGCAGCATGTACATCGGCGAATGGGATTGATAAAGAAGAACTGAAACATCCGCTGACTGGGACGGACAATTTATATTAAATGTTAAACAGAAGATAAAGAGACGATATTGAAGGATAATCAAAGGAGCATGAGTTTTAGCTATACGTTTAATTATTACTACTATTTTTATAATTATTATAATGTCTATAAATATTTGTTTAGCTTAAAATTTTAATGTTATGAAATATATTCTTTTGCCTGCGTGGAAAGAAATATATATATCCTTTGAACACGAGAGATTATATTTAACTAATGAACAAAAAGAACACATCAATCGCAAAGGAGAAAGTTTTAAAACAGCTAAGAGAAATTGTCCACTTGTTAATTAAAAAGGAGAAAAAAACACACAAAACGCCATTATTTTTATTATTTTTTCTAACAAATCATTCATAATATCAATGTAAAAAATATCATTAAATATTGAAAAAAATATATATACGAGTATACGTATATATAAATATAATATAGTAAAACAAGAAAAATCGTATTCTTAGAAAACTTAACAATAATTTGCAAATTAAAAAATCGAATATTTTTTTAATATTAAGAGAGTAATTCTATTCAAAAGCGAAAGAAAAAAAAAATAATTCGAAAATTTACAATTTCTCAATTTTTCACAACCCTGTTGTGAATAAAATTGCAACCGGAAAGATTTAAAATGAATACATAACCGACGTAATTGTATTCCGTTAAATACTTCTTTGTCCTTGAGTTTTAAGATTGTCTGAATATTATAAATTTTCGAAATTATTGTACAATTATTGTTTTGCTTTGTTTTAAAAATTAAGGAAAAGCAACAAAAAGAATTAAACTGCCACAAATATATATGTCACATAAAAATGTTTATATAAAACACTTCTTAAATATCTGTCCACGTGACGATTAACTTGATTTTATATTATAGGAATACATGAATGTACTATACACGCATATTTCTTTTACTTTATTACATTTAGAAAATCTTTCTTTATTATTAATTGCTTTTTATTGGATTAACTTTGAGTTTTTAATTTAATTTTCAAAAAAAAAAAATGCAATCTGTTTTTATTGTATTTTTATACTTTAAATTATAGCTTAAGTCAATGTTTTTTTTTACCTTTTCAAATCACAATTCGTAATTGTTTCCACAAGTGGTGATTAATTTGTGCATTTTAATCAACATTTGTGAAAATTATTTTTTTGATATGTAAAAAAAACTTGTTTGTAAACAACATGATAATACTCTTAAATAAATAATTTCATTTAGTAATAAAAAACGAAGGATATTCATTTCTGAATAATTAGTGATCAACAGAGTGTTCAAATATTGAACTTTTACACGAAACTATTTTCATTTGAGGATTCACTAGTTCCATTTATTGGACACCAGTTATATTATAGAAATAGAATAGAATAGATATATCACACTCAATTACAATCCGGAGGTGCAGGTTTCTGGCTTGTTTCTTTGTAAACATGTAAGAAACAAGTCTGACACTTCGAGTAGTCGAGTGACCACCGCTCAAATAATAAAAGGTGGCTATATTGGGAATTGAACCCGCAATTTTGCGAGCGATGAATGATAAATGTATTCTTTACAAAATGGATATCAATCGAAAGTCATCCTAGTTCAAGCAAAATTACTGCAATTAAACTTCATTATTTGTCGATATTTTAAGGCAACGGTTTACTTTGAACTGGTTCCAAGGAATCAAGCCTAAATGATGCTTAATAAAGTATTGATGGGTCTGCAAGCTAAAACTATTAGAGATTGGATGGAAAGCGATGCCATACCCACCTTATAGTCTGGAGTCCGCAAAATTTGTTCATACAGATGACGACTCAAAAACCGGGTTGTTCTATTATTTTGCCGGAAATGATCAGTTATTGTTAAATTATAAGACTTCACGTCTTTTTGGTATAATAGTTTTTTTATTGAATAAAGAAATTTTTCTTTGTATTTTACAAGTAGAACAAAGTTAATTAGATCTCAAATAGTTTATTCAACATAAAGTATATTTTAAAACAAGTACAAATTGAAAATTTAACACACCTCCTCAATCTGTATTTGTTTAAAATATTAAACCAGGAGCTTGACTACAAAAATAGTGCTTATTTTTAGGAACAGGTTTTGTAAGGTAATCTGCTGGCATTACATTTGTTGAAATATATTGAATGTCAACAGCCTTTGTTTCTACAGCACCTTTAATAAAGTGACAAATATTGCTTTCGACATGCTTTCTTTCAAAATGGTGTGAACCAAAATGTGTTGAGCGCTTTGCGAGTCGTTGTAAACACATAGTGGATTAGGTTCTTTGTATCCCAATTTGCTTAAAATATATCCTAAGTAAACTGCTTCTTTGGCTGCTTCACTAAGAGCCTCTGCACTTGAAGTGGCAGTTACTTTTTGTTTCTTAGATTCCCAGATAACCGCAGCACCAGCAAGTACGTAGCAAAATCCAGTTTGTGATTTTCGATCATTAACATCTTGAGCCCAGTTAGCGTCAACAAAACCAGTTATGTTAGAACATGTTTTCCTATAATACTATAATACTACGTTTTTAGTGGTATTTAAATATTAAAATATATGTATAGCACAATTCCAATGTTGTCTTCCAGGGTCCTTTGAAAATTGTGATAACATGTTAACACTGCAAGTAATATCCGGTCGACTATATAACGAAATATAAAGTAAAGATCCTATAAGTTCCTGGTACTTAATTTCTTCCACCTTTTCTGCGTCTCTGGAAATTTTTGGATTTTTCTCTAGAATAATTTTAGATTGCATTAGTAATTTTGTGCTTTTACAATATTCTAAGCCATATTTTTTCACCAAATTAGATACATATCCCGGTTAAGAAATAGATAATTTACCATCATTATAATCAATACATAAACCAATGCGGTGTTTTGGTTGTAGAATGTCCTTAATATAAAAGTTATTTTGTAATGCCTTCAAAAAACTGTTAAGAAAATCGTCATTGTTGTAAGCAATTACAATATCATCCACATAGGGAGCCACAAGAATAGTATTTGAATCTTCGTTCTTAAAGTAAATACACTGCTCATATCTAGATTGATTAATTCCAAAAAGTTTAATGACACTGTCGATCCTTTTAATCTTGTCGATGCTTAAACCTTGTTTTAATCCATAAATTGCTTTCTTTAATTTGCATACTTTATCGCAATTTTTCTCCTCAATAAAACCTTTAGGCTGATCCATATACAGTTCTTCATCGATTTCTCCATTTAAAAAAGCGGTTGACACATCCAGTTGTCTTAGTTTTAAATCGTTTTCAACAGGTAAAGCATCAATCTTGGTGAACTTTGCCGAACTACTGGAGCGTACGTATCCATATAGTCAACACCAAACTGTTGTGAATATCCTTTGGCTACTAATCGAGCCTCTCGCCTATCAGTTTTCCGTCCGATAGGCAATCTTGAAACTTCCCACCTTTCATTATTAATAAATGAATTGTATTCACTCTGCATTGCATCCATTCATTTATTTTTAAATTCAGACTTTTCAATATCATTTAAAGATTTTGGTGTGTCCTCCATACAAATCTGAACACTTTCTTGACTTCTACCTGTCCATGATCTCAGACGAGATTTAAGAGAATCGAAGGCTTTTGCTTGATTTTGTTCAATGGAATTTTTGAAAATTTCGACTCCATTTTCAATATCCTGTGTTTGATCTTCAATGTGGCAAATTTCCTTCTTAAAATTTAATCGAAACTCAATTACGTCATCATTTTCATTAAAATTAAATTCTTCTATATCAGATTTTGAAAATTATCGTTCAATAACACTGTGGAACATTTTTGGGGTTTTTGTCTGGGGGGTGAGAAATTCCAAGTCAGGGTGATGGTACTAGGTCAGTATAGTAAAATCCTCAAAGGGTTTCGCGTTCGTATGTGTCAGTTTTTTTTTATGACCTTTTACATTTTTTCCTTATCTTGATGTTTTTTCGCTTAGTTGTAAAACTTTGGCAAAAACGTAGTTTGACATAACTCGAGAACGACTAGTTCGATTTTGCTGAAACAAATTGCGAAAAATTAAGAATTACATTTCCTTTAATCCATTCATATACTGTTTCTCTACCAAATCAACATTTTTGCAATTACAAATAAATTTATGAAGAAAATTTTGTCAAAAAAAATTTTTTTTTTTTTAATCATATAAATCCCAAACGGAAAAAAGTGTCAAGTCTTATAACTTTTACGTAAGGCCACATAACCTATAAACAAAATGCGACATAGATCATAGAAATCGATTAACACGTTCTGCTTTTATTCAAAATTAAGTAAAGGTATGAATTTCAAAAATTTGCTCGAGATATGCTCAAAATTCCTTGGAAAAAACATTGATGATTTTTTTTATGATTCTCAGAATTAAAAAAAAAGTAATAAACAAAAGGTTATTTGATTTTTATGGTTGCTGTAAAAAACTGAAAAACGGTCGTAAATGTGCGCGGACAATTAAAAGGAAAAAAGGAAAGTGCACTTTTGTAATTATTTGGGTTTTTTCTGTTGGCTATCTGCTTGATTTTTTTACACAAATTGCACCCACATTCATGTGTGGTCATGTTTTAGAACGTCAGTAAAATATTGAAAAATACGTAGTATAAATAGGTGTTCATTGTTTGATTTTTGTCATTCATTTTGTCATAGAATATGGAACTGTGCAAGCCAGATATAAATAGCTTTTGCTACTGCTGCGGTCAATATGTCTCAACATATAAAAAAAGGGGAAATTTCAGCACTGATTTTGTTCAAATATACGAGATGTACTTCAACCAAATTGTTATAGTGAACAAAAATTGGGTGCCAAATATAGTGTGTAAAAGCTGCTACAACCGTCTAATGGATTGGAAAAATGGAAGACGTGAAAGTATGCCATTCGGTATCCCAATGACTTGGACTAATCCTGGCGAAGGTCACAATCCATTGAATTGCTATGCATGTGCGAATAAAGGAGCCACAAAAAAGATAAGAAAATCGTGTAATTACGTTGGTGTTGCAAGTGCCGCAACACCATTGCCTCATTCGGACGACATTCCTGTGCCAAAAGCTTCTAGCCCAGATATTTTATCTTCTATGACTGCTCCGACATATGATTTACGTGATGATCCCCCATATGAGCCATCAGTATCCCATGAGCCAACTTTAATAAATCAAAATAAGCTTGATTCAATTGTTGCCAAATTGAAATTAACACAGCATAAATCGGAAGAGCTGGCTTTGTTTTTGAAATCAAACAATTTGTTGGCACCCGGTGTGAAAGTCACAGCTTATCGAAGTTGTCGGGCAACACTTCAAAGTTTATTCCTTGTGAATGGTGGAAAAACTTCTGCATATTGCCCGGATGTAGGAAAATTGATGGACGCAATAGAAATAAAATATGAAGCAGATGACTGGAGATTATTTATTTACAGTTCAAAACTCAGCTTGAAGGCAGTTTTACTGCATAAGACCAATAAAAAACCTTCAGTGGAACCTTTGGTGGAGTAAGCTTGTGTGGCAAGACAAGGATGATCCTGATGATAAAGAATTTTCAGGAGGTGCAGAAGGGATAGCAGTGGAGTCACACATTGACATTATGTGTGGTTCAGAAACTGATGACTGCGATGAATGCGATAGTCCCGAACAACCACCATCGAAAAAGTCTAGGCAATATTTATTAAAATAAATAAAATAAAAATAAAAAATTATAAAAATGTTTACTTTATTTTTTTAGTAGTTTATGGTCAGGAGTCTGGAGTTATTGGGGAAAATTTATAAAAAACGCGATAAATGACACTTTTTTGAATAAAAATAAATATCAATATTCTTGTCAAAATGGGATACCTTCACTTAATTGTAAATAAAAGCAGCACGCGTTAATCGATTTCTATGATCTATGCCGCATTTTGTTTATAGGTTATGTGGCCTTACGTAAAAGTTATAAGACTTTACACTTTTTTCCGTTTGGGATTTATATGATTAAAAAAAAAAATTTTTTTTGACAAAATTTTCTTCATAAATTTATTTATAATTGCAAAAATGTTCATTTGGTAGAGAAACAGTATATGAATGGATTAAAGGAAATGTAATTCTTAATTTTTCTCAATTTGTTTCAGCAAAATCGAACTAGTTGTTCTCGAGTTATGTCAAACTACGTTTTTGCCAAAGTTTTACAACTAAGCGAAAAAACATCAAGATAACGAAAAAATGTAAAAGGTCATAAAAAAAAACTGACACATACGAACGCGAAACCCTTTGAGGATTTTACTATACTGACCTAGTACCATCACCCTGACTTGGAATTTCTCACCCCCAGATTGGCTGTTGTACTGTGTAATCTTTACATCTCTGCTCTTTACAACATGTCTTTCGCCATTTTTCCAGAACCTATATGCTTTCGATTCCTCACAATAGCCTACTAAAATATATTCCTCACTTCTAGGTTGTCATTTTCCTTTCCCAAGCTTCTTATCCAAAACATACGATTTACTCCCTATTTGACGCAAATGTTTCACATTGGGCCTTTTGCCAGTCCAAAGTTCGAATGAAGTTTCAGTTTTATTCAAATTTGTCGGAAATCTTTTTCGGATATAGGCCACAGTGTGAATCATATTTGCCCATAATATTTCTTGCAAATTCGCATATATCATTAGGCCCCTCTCCATTTCCACAAGTGTCCTGTTCATACGTTCCCCGACACCATTTTGTTGCGGGGTATACTCAGCAGAAAGCTGGTATTTGATCCCAGTGGACACAAGATACTTACTGGCGTCACTGCTTATCTTTTCCTTTGCATTGTCAGTTCTTAAAACTTTAACTGCAAGTTCAACTGCAATTTTAAATTCTTTAAAAGGCTCTAAATAGTCAGATTTATTACTCAAAAACTTTTCACAAACATTTCTAGAAAAATCGTCCACAAAGATTACAAAATATTTATTTCTTTCCAATGATTCTGTTCTCATCCACCACAGATATCCGAATGAACTATTTCTAGCAATTCAATTGCAGATTTTTCATTTTTCCTTGGAAATTTCTCTCGGACTTGTTTTGATCTAATGCATGTTTCGCAATTAGTATTGGATATTCTATTTATTCTATTTAGAATTTCCATTTAAATGGTTAAATCTGCTATGCCATAACTCTACTGTTCCTGGCTTCCGATTGTCCACAGAAAAACATTTTTGAGAATGATCAACATTAATCACGTAAAGACCATTATTTTTATATGCTTCGACTAAAATTCCACTTTCTTTAATGATTTTCGCAACATTGTCTTCCATTTCAGCAATGCACCCATTTTAAGATGTTTTACTTGTAGATACCAAATTATTCTTCAAATCTGGAACCCACAAGGTGTTAAACAATTTAATTTGTTTACTTTCTCCTTGCACAACAAGATTCATGGAAATTGTACCCATCCCCTTTACGTGTAGTTCTTTCTCATCACCAAGTCTAACTGTTTCCGTATAAGATGTATCTAGGTTAGGCGAAGTAGCCCCACTATCCAAGAACCAAACTGAATTATGTGTAACGCTTTGAACCTTCTCGTCAGTAACAACAAAACCATTTGAATTGACGACATTACTTCGATCTTTGGGAAAGTCCGTCTTACAATTTTTAGCAATATGTCCTTGTTTTCCACAACGGTAACATGTAATCGATTTAGACATACCTTGTTTATTTCCATTATTATTATACTTTGCTTTAAATGCCTCATTTGGCAAGTTCTCACCATTCTGCTGCAACTCTAAAAGCCTGGATCTCAAAGTTTCCATTGTAGGGAATTCATTCGCCGCATTAAACGCTGTTTTTATTTCTTTGTATTCGTTTGATAATCCATCTAGTAAAATTACAACTTGCCATTCATTTCCTTCAATTGCATATAATTCTCATCAAATTCTTCAAGATATTTTGATATTGATTGTCCAGTATTCATTTTATGACTTATTAACTTTCGGTATAATTCAGCCTTATGCCTCTTCGATTTTCGTTCATATGTGTCTGCCAGAAAGTCCCATATAATTTTTGACGTCTTAAGATTTCTCACTAGATTTATAATCTTTGGTGCCAACGCCATCAATATATCTACTCTTGCATCTTGATCTTTTTCCATTCATGCTCCCATTAAGGCTGGTTCAGCAGCAACGTCTCCATCTGCGTCTTGCATGTTAAATAATTAGTCCCATCGAGTAAGGCAAACGATGTCGATGCCATATTATATTGATATAAATTACTTATTGCAGTTTACAAAATACTTTTCCACAATTGTATGTCCTCAGGATCTTTCAACTTGGAGTACTGGGTCCATAACCTTTTAAATTATAAGACTTCACGTCTTTTTGATACAATGGTTTTTTATTGAATAAAGAAAATTGTCTTTGTATTTTACAAGTAGAACAATGTTAATTAGATCTAAAATAATTTATTCAACATAAAGTATATTTTAAAACAAGTACAAATTGAAAATTTAACAGCTGCCTGTTCAAAATGGGATTGGAAAATTGTCCTAACGATGGCGACAACTCTTTAAACAAAATGGAACTTATGTTATACTTTAAATTGAATTATTTGAATAAAAGAAATTAATTTACCTTGAACAAGAAAAAAAAATTACTTTTCTGCCACCGCAATACAATATTTCAAGAGGTTAATGCATCTAATTTTTTTCAAACAAAGTAATAATTTGCAGATAAGTATTAAGCTGGGCCTAAAAAACCTAATGCAACAAACTTTATAACGAACTTGATATAATCTCTCTCCGATTTAACTGAAGGAAGTCTTTGTAGTCAGTACTAGCATAGAAAGAAAAAAATGGTATCGTCCACTCGTGACTCATCTTTGCATACCAACAGTATCGCTAATATTATTTTACATTTGTTTATATTTTCCCAAAGTTACGAAATCGATTCTCTAACTTTGGCAAAATAACGACCACACTAACGTAACACAAATTTCATTTGAAAATATTTTGCAGGAATTTCGTAAATGAAAAACATTTGATATTACTACAAAATGACCCACACGAATTCATATGTTGGTATATGAAAATATATCAGAGAATTTTACTTGAAGAGATTATAAATAAATAATAAATATTATAAATAAAATGCTCTTTTTCAACGCCAATTATGTAGGAAAATTTGATGCATTTTACTCAAACCAACAAGTTGACTCTCTTAAATTATTTATGTGAACAAACGAAGAAGAACAAGCACAGATTTTGTTTATCACGCAACTATACTATACTTTTTTCAGCGGCGCACAACCTTTGTCATCTGCGGGTCTTTTGCCTATTGAAAGTCTTCGCGGATCGCAGTATATTTTTGCAATAATGAGTCGTTAAGTTGTTCATTATTTTAGATTGATGTTGATTTACCCAATTTTATAAATAACTTAGTTTCACCTCATTTATATTCATTATATCGAGTGACATGCATCTTTATGAGTTGATACGACCAAAAATTTAACACTCAGGAATATGCCTTTAAAATATATGGCATCCCTGACCAAATGTGTTTCATGACTTTTCGTTCCCGACTGGCTGACTAGTAGACACTATAAATGTCGTAAATCTTTATGAAACTAACTAAATCCTTTACTTTATTTTGCCAGATCGCAGTCGGGGATTGTAAATGGACTGCACCGACCTACTCCTTCTGATAACTGCCATACAAATTGGATGGTTTGCCTGTGTTCAAATTTGTCCCTTAGACTTCAACCGATTTAGCCCACTTATATTTCGGTTCATATTTTTTTAGTTGATCTAAATTCTGTCAAATTTGCCACACATTATATGCCTCATAATCTTAATTCTGGAAATGAAAATGGATCGCCCTCTCTGATACTTCCCATACACGCAATGATTTAACCTGTGTATTCTTGGGTTCAGATCTTTTACTTGTTGCACTATTTGGTCACTCAAATTTGGTCAAAGTAGAGTTCGAAAATGGGAATACTCTTACTGGTTCCTCCCACACAAATTAGTCGACTTTCTCAAATTAAATCTTTCTTCTGTTGTTCCTAACTAATTGGATATAGTAACCTACGTTTTTGTTTATTGCATTTATATCTGAGGCTTGGTAAAATTTAAGAAAAATCAACCAGATAGCAAACACTGTCTGGTATCTCCCGCTCAAATTACTGATTTAACCCATTTATTCGTAGCTGCATATCTTACAATGAGTTGTACTAAAGTGAATCAAATTTTAGTTCTGAAAATGGGAATGGAAGGATTTGCCGTTCCTCTGCCACCAATTTATCGAAATACAATCTTTCCCCAATTATATTGTAAAGTTTGGAATAATCGATGAAAATCATTCCGATAACCAACATCTTTCTACTACTTGCATTGAAAGAACATAATTTAAACTATATATTAAGAACATGCCTTTCATTCAACACCATAAAACTTAATATAATTTGGCAAGTATTTGATTTCTGCGAAACTGCATTGCCACATCACAGTGGTTCCCATATAAGGTTCTACAAAGTTATATTTTTGTTGCTTTTATTATGCGTTAATACGATTTTTTATAAGCAGCTACAGATATACCACGCCTTTTTTTGCTTCCCGCGCACTTTTATACACAACGCCTAAAGATATCGGGCTAAGGTATATGCAAGCCAACTTATCAGAATGAAATTTCTGTACTAGCTTTGTTAGTAATTCCATTAACAAAAATTCATATTTACTGGAGTGAGAAATGAAAGAAAATTTCGTTGGGTGAAAACTCACGTTTAAACCTCTTTTGTACTAAGTTTTACGTATTTTCATGCGTTTTCCGGTTAATAATCGATCCACACTTCAGATGACAGATATTTACCAACTGACAGCCTTGCCAGACCGTCAGTTTTGAAACCACTAAATGGATAACTCTCTATATATATAGTTATATTGCAGATAACTTATGCATATAATCTACCAATAAGTTTTATATATATTACTTACTTACTTACTGAATCTTCTTATTGAAATGATGGAACATAAGGAATTTATAACCCACCAATGAGTTAAACGATTAATGCAAAATAATAAGTGGCTCATTATGGATTTTTATACCATCATTTGAAGGAGGAGGGTATTATTTGATATGGCAGAATCGAACGACGCCCGTTTATCTGCCTAAATAGCTGGCTGGTAAACGCTGTAACTGTAACTTTGTGAAACTTCCTAAAAATTTGCCAGGTCGCAGCCAGGGATTGTAAATAGTCAATATCGTCTCGCCCTTTTTGCTATTCCCCATACAAATTGACAGTTTTTCCGTATTTTATATTTCTCATCGTAACTATTAATTGGTAGACTGCAACAACATAAATTGTTGTCCACTTCATTGTTTTATGATGTCAAACAGATGTACGGAATTCTAAACAGAAAAATGAAAATGAAAAACATTGCCCCGGTAGCTGGTGTCTTCCGTGTAAATGACCGACTTAATCCAAATATTCTCACATTCATATCTTTTAATTCGCTGCGTTGAATTCCGCTACGTTAAGTGGCCTAGTAGTTCCAGATTCTCGATCTCAATCTTTCGTCTTAGTATGGTACAGTATCCAAGATTTTATCCCAATGCATTGATTTTTAATAGTTGGTAAAACTCGAAAACAAAAAGGACCATGCATAACAACGACGCACATCCTATACATATACACGTCATACTGGTTTCGGGCAATTCTATGTCCTTTTATGGCATCTTCCACACAAATGTTAGTTTTACCCGCATATTCCTTGGTATATAACAATTACATTAAATTTAGTCAAATTTGACACGCATCAGGCATTTAGAAAACTTAGTTCTACAAGTGAAAATTAATTGCACTGCCACGCCTCTTAGGTTGCCACAAACACAAATTGCTCCCTATAATTTTTAAGAGGAATGCATCGGTGAATTACATTGTTTCTTTTGTTTCGCGTTGTTTTAAATAATTATTTGAAAAGAATTTAGCTATTTATCACGTCCCTTTTGGCACCCCGAGCACTTCAGCACTAAAGCAAACGGGCCTTGGGTGAACACAAATGCATGTCAGACCAATTGTATGAAATCTCTGTACTGGCCTTTTTTGTGCTTCTAACACTAAAAGTTATTTCGTATATGTTGGCCTACAGAACACGTTTTTGAACAATGCTATGAACTATTGAAACTGAGAAAAGCGCAACAGAACGGCTTTGTAGTTACGATTCTTAGTTATATATTCAACTAGCGGACCCGGCGAACTTCGACTCGCCACAGTTTAACGCCTTCAGATAAACTCTCGAGATTTAAAAAAACACAGATAGTTCAAATTTCAATGCGATTTATTTGAGTGGAATCGAAATCAGTAGAGAGCGATATGATGAACAATGTTTTTTGATTTGTTTTCCGGCGCAAAAACAAACAACGAAGACGGTTTCCCAACACGCGAACAGGCAACGTACAGCTGACCGTGCGAAAGACAGGGAAATTCGAAATTAATCCCCCAGACTTCCAACGACTGGCCTTGCGATTTATTTATTGTCTTCGTAAAAGCCAATCGAATGGGGAACTGAATTCGCTTAAATTGGAATGGAAGATCAGTTATAATTCTCGGAATTCGTTAAATAAGGACTTCTTCTTCTTTGAATTTGCCCTCGATAATCGTCGCTTGAATCACATTGTTCATCAGTTTCTTGATGGACAACCGCGTACCGTTGCACAATTTCGGATGATTCAGATTCCGCAACATGATTATGATCGATCCTACCTTCAGCTGTAAATTATGCCGCGGTGTTCCTGGAACATCAAGCGAGTTCAAAAATTCCGTCGGATAGTTTGTCGCTTCATCCTCTTCGGTCACGCTGTCAACGGATTTGTACGAATGCAGTTCCCCAGCGATTTGACTTTGAATAATCAAATTTAAGTTATCGACGTCCTTATTCTTCGCTGCTACTATTGCCCTTTCACTAATCCAATCGAGATTTTTATATTTTTGTGCAATGCCGGGGAACACTTTGGTGATGAGTTCCTCCTTCGACGATGTGAACGATGTGAGGTGGTGATTGTGCAGCGCGAACTTGTGCAATATGGGCACGTCTCCATCCATTATGTTCTGCGCGTTCCTCTTGCATTTGATTATCACGGACTTCTGACTAATTATTGCACTACGTGTACGAAGTCCACGATTTGATTGTCTAATAGGTGGCATTAGTCAAATAACTCTCCCTGAAATGGAATAAAGTCCTTTTTGAATAATGTGACAATTTTTTCCAAAAAAAAAAAAAACTTACGAAATGAATGTATCACAATAAATGCCCGCAATTCAATAGGGTAACCTCACTTTTTACACGTAAACTTATTTTCTGAAAAAATGATCGAATTGATAAACATTGCATTAAATTTCAATTGATCGTGCCGTTAATGGATGTGATACGCGATATATGAGTATCCGAACTCAGTGTAATAATACGCAAAACTCGAATCAATTGCATAAGAAAAATAACACATTTGTTTAATAGAAAATCACAATGCGAAAAGAGCAGCTGTCAAATTGCGCTCAGTTTCAGCATTGAACGCAGCACAGCGCGTTTTGCTATAAATTTTCTATCGTAAAAACCTTATCCAGGCAATTACGAACAATTGAGAAAAAATTTGAGCCAAATTGGTCCAGGCGTTCTTGAGTTATGCGCTTACCAACACATTTAGCGATTCATTTTTATATTACAGATGTATGTTTTACGATATTAAGACATTCCGACAAATTTATTTTTTGATATCAGTGGGGTTTTCAAAATGAGAAAAATTAAAAGTTTTGATTAAATACATTTTTTTTAAATAAAGTCGATGTTTTCTGAAATCACGATTCGGTTAATAAAAGTAACCTCAGCTCTCACAGGTGGTTTTATTATAACCCTTTCCAGATCCTTGGTTACGATCAAAGGTTCTAATCTCGAGAAAAACTATTTAAATAAACTAAAAAGTAAATGAAGCTTTTTTGCAAAATCACAAAAAGAAGTTTACAAACAAAATCGTATCTATAAACGTTACTTAATTTCACTTTCAAAGAATAATGAAAGGGAGACAGGTACAAAAACCCCAGTGTTATCAATTGAATTGCGCGCAGTTCTTTTCAAGAGATGTAAAATGTTTCCTTTCAATTTAATATCGATTTCGTACAGAAAATTCACAGTTTTCGTAATACATGAGTTTCGAACATTTGAATGCACAGATATGAACAATGAGCGAGCAAAAATCTACAACTAGGCGCAATTTTCCACAACTTCGGTCAAATCAACCTTTGTTTTAACAACTATTACGATTTCATTATTTTGTGGCTTTATCTCTAAAGCAAGAACAATTTAGTGTTCAAATAGTTCGAAAAAAGTGTTGCTGAAATAAGGAAACCTTTTGCCAACGAAATGAAACTCTTAATAAATTTTTACGAAAAATTCTAAAAGATCGCATGACGCATGCGGGCCGCACTTTGCGCACGTCTGCCGTAAATAAATCTTCATATGTGTATATATAAGATACAGTGGTTTCAAAATTTTTAAAAATAATTTTGGGACCATAATTTAGACATGACAGGTTAGTCTCTTTTTAATAAGTTGTAATTTACGAGAAGTTAGTTAGTTGGCTTACATAACAAACATGTTTAACGACAAGAGATTTTTCACAACTGTCACATTTTAAAGGATGAAAATGTGTAACAAATAGTTGCATTAAAATCCAACCCAAAACTCTGGAAGAACCATCAAAAATAGAAATAAGTGTTGAACAGAATATATTTGTAATTATCTGCAAAAATTTGTATTGTATGTAAATTTTCAAAAACTAAACAAATTAACATGTAGTTAAGAACGAACTATCCGTTCCTTGAAATCAAAGGCAACTTCAAAAGAAATTCTGGATTATATTTTTCGCAAGAAATACGAATATTTAAATTTTTATATCGTTTTTAAATCATAACTGATTTAAACTGATCTTTTACCAGTTACTCTTACATTAAAGTTATTTTATGATACAATTTCAATCACAAAATGAGTGAAATATAGGACGTAGTTAGGTGAAATACAAAATTTTTCCTATAGACGGCTTTAGGAATCAGAATCTTGTGTGGTCCAGCTGCGATCGTGTTATCCTATATGGCGTTAGAAAGGTAGGACTTCATACACAAAAAATTTCTCAGACAGTTTTGTGATTGCCAAACTCGGAATTGTTCGAGCACTAGTCAAAGATGGATATCATCAAATAGAAAATATTTTAAGGTTTTACAGTTTTTCTTCTGTACAAATGAAAACGCAAGCCAAGCAGCTGAAAGTGAATGTTTGGTTCGCCGACTCCGTTAGAGTATTTTTGAAGTCGGAGACTTACCATGATCTGGCAAGCCAATTGTCTAAAATCTTTATAAAATAATGGCAACGGTCAAGTTCGAAAATGATGTAAGCACTGTTTTGATTGTCCAGATGCTAAACATTGCATATACAATAAAAATTGCTGGATACAATAAAAAGCTTACGCAAACAAAAGTCATAAACCGAATTTTCATCCGAAAATCGCTACTGAATCACTATAAAAGTGAACCATTTCTGAAGCGAATGGGGACATAAAATGTGTCACTTACAACGGTAGGTGAAAATGGTCGTACCCGAATCGGTGATAAAGCCGTCAGGGAGATTTCGTTGTGTGTTTTGTGAGATCAGAGGGGAATCATCTACTATGAGCTGCTCCCCTAAGGCTAAACTCTTAATTCGTTCTCCAGAAGCTCAGAGATCTTGGTGGAGAAGTCGTTATGCAACCACCTAGTAGTCCGGATTTACTACCGCCTGCTGGAAAATGATTTTGCTGCTGAAAAAATAGTTTTAAGAGAAGTTTGTGAAAATCGACCCAGTGTTTTGTCAGTGGGAACAAGGTTTCGTGCGAGAGAGCCAAAATAGCATAATAATTATGCTAAACAAGAACTAAAATTTCGTGCAAAAGTAATGGACTTCTTTTTACTACACCCTATACTTGGTTATTAAACGACCAATGCGCGACTGAATTTCTCCATATAAATAGTCCAACCCTGACGCCTGAAAACAAGTATACCACTAAGGAAAGAAATCTATTTTTCAGACTTGTCAATAAATGATAAAATTCCTGAGATATAGAAAAAACTAGGAAGAAACTCAGCACAAAACAGTTTTACCGTGACGGAATGTCTGAAAGTTCCTAAGAGGATTTTAAAAAATTGTGCCTAACATAGTACCAAAAACACAAAGCTAAAAGAAAACCGCTAAAACGCAAATATGTGCGTCAACGAGCCTCCGGTAACTGAATTTCTAAATACGTGGACATATTTCACCTTTAACGTGTGGGAACCTGAATGCCTCATGGGAAGAAAATCCAATTTTTGGAGAGTTGCATTGTTGGCGAATTATAGGTAATTCTGCAATGGGATAACTTCGACTAGTACCAGTTGCTGGTTTATGTAGATTTTGAAAAATTACAAACTTAAAAAAGAAGTAAACTTTTTTGATTGCATTTTAATTTTCTTCAATCTCTGTTTTTCTGACACCACAGTTACGACAAGATCATTTGTCCAGCAGCATCCGGCAACGGTATTTTGCCAGTGAATTTACAGTTAAAATTAAGATTGTTAAAAATTACGGAATTTAAAAAGAGGTCAAGTTTTTCTTATTAAATTGAAATTTTTCTTTCAAACAAAGAGTTTCATACCGTTCACAATTTACTGCTCTCTGTTTTTCCGACACTACAGTAACGACAGTATCTTTAATTCAGCAACATTCGGAGACGATATTTTGCCCGGCGAATTTACCATTAAAAAACTTTTGCACCTACACAAAAATATGCACACACCACTGTGCATTGTAAATATACTCGTATAGAATCCGTTCACGCTATATCGATATGCAGCAATTAGCGTTTTTATCTGTTTATTTAGCCGAACATGAAAGATCTCAGTATTTGATAAAACCTCAAGTAAACTTGTTGACAAAAATTTCAATCTCCAAAATGCCAAACAAATTGAATACACTTTCAAAGAACGGACTCATTACCGGTTCAGCGGGCATAATTTTATTGCTTGCGTTTATAGTCACAGAAGGAATGGAGTTACATCGACTCATAGAGGCAAGAGCTGATGACAGTAAGTCTTTTAAAAGCTCATTGATTTGACAAATATTGAACCAATAACTCATTAATGGCACGGATAAAAATAACCATCTCTAAAAATAAATCTTGCCACTAGCAATTAATATTTTATTTCATGCAATATTCGACAACAGGATGTCAGCTGTGCCAATTGTAATAAATGGTATTCATACGCAAATTTACTTTCTGGTATTTTTACTTGGTGGCGAAAAACATCGCAAATTATGTGAGATGATAAAGCAGATTTGTCATGAAATAGAACGGAAAAATAAAGAGCGTAATGCGCGCAATAATCACTCATGAAAGTGTTAATAGAAAAGAAAAGAATGTCCTG
Organism: Philornis downsi; assembly: GCA_019455685.1. NCBI lineage: Eukaryota > Metazoa > Arthropoda > Insecta > Diptera > Muscidae > Philornis > Philornis downsi. Next base: position 99,725 of record JAHXMU010000450.1, on the reverse strand, counting down.
AATAACAATCTTGTTGAAAATTGCAATATGTTTCGAAGACAAAATTCGTGAATCATTGAGTCTGAAGATTATTGTACTTCGTATAGTCAACCATTTTCTTATAGCCAGTTCTGTAGCTTAACCGGACTCAGTTTGATTCCTAATTCTAACAGGAAGAAATGTACGTCTTGCGCAGCAGAACTAATTCCGTTATTTGTATAATTCTAGGAATGGACGAGTGCAAATAACAAGGACTTTCACGAAAGTTCAGTTCCGATTCGGGTTTGATATAGTAAATTGATTTTGAAATACATCCCAAATTAGTTTCTAATTCGTATTTGAAATAATAAATTACTTCATATATTGATTCACTTCTTACCAGAAACGAAATTAGAAACCAATATTCATTCTGTTTCTCTATGGAGACCTAATGAAACTAATATTTCGATTCGAGAACCTGAAACGAAAATATAATTTTGTATGCAGTTTCGTTTCTTAATCTAAACCCAAATGTAATGCCATTTATTGGCAGAGAGAGAGGTTTTACGCCAGCTAAATTGTTTCTAATTTTGTTTCGGGTGGGGGAATCTAATCAAAAATTTCAGAAACTGAATCAAACTAAAACTATGTTCGAATTTGATTTGATTTCGGTGACGGTCCATCATAAGAGTAGTCCAAAAGGAAACAAAAAAAAAGTGTTTTCATCTGAAAACGAATTGTCTTTTCGAAAGCCGCTTTATCTGCCTCCTCTTTATCGGTAAAAAAAATATTACAGAAACGTACTAAACAAATTGCAATTTAAAACGCATGGAAATGTACAGTAATTGGTAGCAGCCCAATTACCGCTGTCTCTAACAATGAGCGGGCCCATCAACCCCGAAATTGTGGAAAGAAATAAATTCTAAATAATAAACAAATTTATGGTGCCTGTTCAATTTTGCAACGGTGCACTTATTACGAGGGTGATCCCAAAACTTCCTAAAGTGACGTATACGTATGTATGCCAGAATATAGTGCCAGGAGTTTGAAAAGAATTATTTTGGTGAAAAGTGGCAACCTTTTAAAACATATGCTTCAAGTTTCAAGGCACCACTTTGTTTAATATTTCTGTTTAAGCCATCAAAATTTGTAAACATGGAAAAAATTGATCACCGTTATGTAATTCAATGTGTCAATTTGAAAGATCTCAGTCCAACCAATATTAAAGCCGTGCTAGATTCTACTCCTTTAATTAACGACTGTAAAATATTGGATGTCACAGTTTAAACGAGGCCGTATGATCTGCGAAGACGAGCACAGTAGTGGCCGACCAATTGAGGTGTCCACGCCAGACACGGTTAAGAAAATTCAAACCCATTTCAAAAAATGTTGTACATCGTATATTGACGGAAGATTTGAAGATGAGAAAGCTGTGATGAGTTCCGCGCTTGCTTTCAACAGAGCAAAAACAGCGTCGTTAACATGTTTCAGTTGAGTGTTTGGCGATGTTTCACCGCAATAAAGCCGCATTTTTGCGTCGATTTATAACCATGGATGAAACATGGGTCCACCACTTCACATCTGAGACAAAGGAACAGTCAAAGCAGTAGACTGGAATGGGGGGATCGTGTCCAAAGAAGGCGAAGACGGTTCTATCTGCAGGCAAGGTCATTTTTATTGATTATCTTCAGAACAGAAAAACCATCAACGACGAATATTATGATAATTTATTGCAGCGTTTAAATGATGAAATTATGGAAAAAAAGAAACATTCGGCGAAAATAATATGCTGTTTCATAAAGGCAATGCTTCAATTCACACATCCACTATTGCGATGGCCAAAATTAACGAATTAAAGTTTGAATTGCTTTATTACGCACCTTCTTCACCACATTTAGCTCCCTCGAACCACTTTTTATTTCCAAATTTGAAAAAATGGATCGGTAGTAGAAGATATGCCAACAATGAAGGGGTGGAGTCAGCGATTGATGGATATTTTAAGCAGTTTGGTAGTTCTTACTATAAACAGGGTATAAAATCTATTGAATATCGCTGGAAAAAATATATCGAGCTAAAAGAAGATTATGTTGAAAAGTAAGGAAAAATGTCCCAACTTTTTTGTGTCTCCTTTACCAGGGCGGCTAACTATGGGACCGCCCTCGTAACATCCAAACAATAACAACTGTATTCTTTACTTCAAACCATATTTTTTATCTTTCTACCGTTCCATCTCTCATTTAAGTGAATATAACTTTTACAAGGATTAACACTTTTTTTTAAGCATTTTAACACTTTTTTGGGGCAATGAAAAGTTCATAATGTCGCGACAAAGCATAGCTTGCAATTATGTATGTTACGGGATAGTCTGATCAATTTTCTTTGTATGAAGTGAATATAAAATTACATTGACTTCTTCTGTTTTCGTTCTTTTAAATAGAAGACTCTTCCAAAAGTGTTTTAAAAAACTGCGGCATGATTGTTTTGTACTTAGTGGGCATTCTTGTATGCAGCTTATTTATTTCCGGAATACGAAGAGTAAGAACAGCAACTAATCCGTAATTACATATACAAAATCTATATAACCTTTTTCGTTTTTTCTTTAGAGACGACAATGGTTAATGTTGCCCTTGTTATTACTGGGCATAGGAGGAGGTCTTTTCCTATCCGGCTTCAAGATATATAATGCTACAGATTTAAACTGCGCTCATGTGGAAATCGCAGCGGTTGTCACATGTAAGATTCATAGTAGTTACCAATAAGTAAACATTACAAGCATCTTTCTTTGATTTCTCTTACAATATGCAGGCTTAACAGTTATTATACTGTATCCGGTTTGGATGTTATTCTGTGAGATTCGCCTGGAAAATATAGAGGAGAAGAAGCAGCTATTGCAATCGAAACTTCAGCGAGTGTAAAAGGGGATTTAAATAAGTTTATTATGTTGAATTACCCGCCACCTTAAAATAATAAAAATTTGTTTAAAATTCACAAAATATAGACACAACCATCCTAATTGATCCAATAAATATGACTTCTTATAGTTTTAGACATTTGGAATAAAAACTTTGTCATACAAAAGGTGATAATATTTAAATTTAAATTTACAGTTTCAGTTTTACTGACTTCTTATTTTCCCCACAATATCTTAATATCTTAATGATCAGCATTCGCAAGTATAAGGTGTCCAACTAAGTTCTCGTTTTTTTTTTTTTCTTTCTTTTTTTGTTATAAAAATTCAACTTTATTATGAAAACAAATCAAACCTCGAATTCCGTCACGGTAAAACTGTTCATCTTTCGAGGCTATCCACGAATATAGTCATCCTTTGATGTCGTCAGCAGCTCGAAATAAATAACACCGACCTGGTCCCACCAAATACAGAGCACAACCTTCACATTCTTCATCACCAGGTACAATACGAGGAAGAGACCCCTCCCTTTCTTGTCGCTGAAGCAGTTGTTCACAAGCGAAAAAACGACGCTCAACGTCCCTTGGGGTCAACTCAAAAAGAACCCAAGTTTCTCGCTTTTGAAACATTTCCGTTTTCTTCCACTGAAAGAAGAAAATCAATACTTCCCGCACATGACGATTATTTGACACTTAATCATACATATTCACACAACCCAAAAAATATGGCGTCGAAAAATATGGCTTCGCAACACTATGAGTAAACGGAATCCGTATATTTTCCGGAGTAGCCGGATATTGTTACGAATTTTACATTTGTCACAAACCCTTTAGCTCCTTATCCAAACCGATGCAAACTTATACTTAACATTAACTTTTCGTCATTAATCGGCACGCATTGGCTGAGTCCAACCAACATGCACAAAAATACACATGCTAAGTACACTGGTCTACAAATTTAGAGAAAAAAAAAAAATAGACTGCAGAATCTGGGCGCGCTGAATTTGAATCTGTCACAAAAACTGGGCTAGCACGTCTTGTCAATTTTGTATCGCATGCTGGCATTACCGTAAAACAGTCAATACAAATTTCAAATTTCACAATTATTATTTTGACAGAAGCGTGTGCTACTGATTCAAGCTATTTTTACTATTTGGTTGGAAAAAATGATATGCAATATTAGAATCATTAAAATATGCATATCTACATTATTTTGGCTTTGCTGTCAGAAACTTGAACAAACCGTGGACACCGACAATGTTTTGCAATAGTTGTAGAACTGTTTTATACAAGAAGATCGATTTCAGTACTTTGGAGAGAGTCAAGTAACCACCAAACCGATTGTTATTTCTATTTAACAAAAGTTGCTGGATTCAATACGAAAAATCGAAAAAATGTTTCTTACGCGAATGTCCCATCGGTTTCCAAACCAGTTCAACGTCCACCAAACCATACATTACCAGCCATTTCCCAGTGCCATGAGCAGTGAGTCCGAAACATCTTTCACCAGCAGTGGTGGCAGTGGTAATTTGTATCAAGCTGAGCTGAATGATCTAATTCGGGATTTACATTTAACGAAGGAAGACGTAGAATTGCTTGCTTTACGCATACAGCAGTGGAAACAGCTTGCAGTTGGGACAAAAGTAACAATCTATAGAGATAGAAGGTTGGAATTGGCTGCATATTTTGAAAAGAAACACTCTATTCTGTACTGTACTGATGTTGACGGTTTATTTCAAAAAATGAACCAGCCATATGACAAAACTTAATGGAGATTATTTATTGATGGCTCTAAGTTTAAAGGCTCTTCTTTTACATAATGGGAATGAAGAACCATCCAATTACTCATGCCGTTAATACAAAAAAAAAAATACTGAAATTTTGACATTACTCAAATACAACGACTGTGTGATTTAAATTTCTTTGTATATATAGCACAGACCATCGTAAATAACTATAAATTAATTTGTTTCAGGTCATTGGTTTATTAACTGGTACGCAAGGAGGTTTCACAAAATATTGTTACTTCCTTTGTCTATGGGATAGTCGCGCTACATGCCATCATTACGTCAGAACAGATTGGCCAAAAAGAACTGAGTGTTCGCCAGGAAAACAAAACATTTCAAATAAACCATTAATTGATCCAAATGACGATCTTCTTCCGCCGCTGCACATACAATTGGGCCTTTTTAAGAACTTTGTCAAGGCTCTGGACAAAAATGTGGCAGCATTTACATATCTGTTAGCAGTTTTTCCTAAAATTTCATATTCTAAAATCAAAGAAGGCATATTTGTTGTCCCTCAGATCAGGAAGCTATTGAATGATGACAATTTTTCACATTTTATTGGAGAAAAAATATGCAGCCTGGAAATCTTTCAAGAGCATCTTGAACAGTTTCCTTCGAACCAAAAAGAGTGAAAACTGCAGACAAATTGTTCCTGACTTATTGAAAAATTATCACGAAATAAGTGCGCAAATGCCACTCAAAATGCATTTTCTTCATTCGCATTTAGATTTTTTCCACAAAACCTAGGTGCAGTGAGCGACGGACGAGGGGAGCATGCTTGCAAAGATTTAAGGAAAATTGAAAGAAATTATCAAGGATTTTGGGACAATGACATGGTGGGGGACTATTGATGGACTCTAATACGTGAAACCGAACCATCAAGATATGAAACTACGTTCAAATAATGTATGTATGAAAAACCAATTACAGATTCGAATTCAGCCCACTAAATTACCCTAGGAGTGATACTTGGTTGCTCCAGTCCAAAACCTTGCTGGCTGGTGGTATTTATTTTGTTCCCGCGACAACCTGTATGGGGAGTTATGTTTGATTTCTAATTTTTTGAATCTACAACTCAAGAAAATCTCGCATATTAATTTAAACTGAGATAAAGTTTGATTTTTCTGTTTATATGATTCTGGACAGTAGTTAGCTTTGGACTGAGATGAGAATTGGGGTTTTCTTTTAATTTTTACCAAAATTTACGGATTCAGTTATTTAGAACAGTATAACGCCAAAATGAAATTAAATAGTCCGTCGTTAATTGAAATTAAAAAAATGTCATTAACTAAATTTATGGAATAAATTAAAAATAGCTACTCACTGCAAACACAACAAGAACAACAACAAGACGTTGTTTGTGGTTAAAAAAATTATTTATAAAGAAAAGTTAAATTTGAAAAACAAATATCAACAAGAGCAGCAAAGGGCTTAAGATTTAGTAAAATTTTAAAACACTAAGTTCAATTTTCAATATCTTCTTTTTGGCGTGCCGCAGTTTTAGTTATTGGCAAATGAAGCAAATTACGCATCTTGCAATTTCTCAATAATAATTGAGAATGATTGAAAATTATGAACCTACCGACCCTGTATTTTAAAGAATTATGAACCGACGATTCCATCAGCCCGTAAGACACACCAAGTATTTGTTTTGCCAGTGCATGATATTAGCTGTTGAACATCTTCGAGTTCCTCTTCAGCCATAATACGGTAATTTTGTTTATTCAGGTATCTCTTACGCTAGTTTTTGGCGAATTACGGGGTTACTTTTTCTTCCAATACTTCAATCGTATTTGAGCATCATCTACTGTTACTTTCCGGTTAGCTCCATTTTTCGAAGAAATATGAATTGGTGATTCTACCAGCCCATAACTCGCTCAAACTCAAGCAGCTGCTTTGCCTTGATATAATATCGTCTCTTGCACATCTTCGGGATACTCTTCAGCCAAAATACGGCAACTTTGCTTTTTCTCATAGCCACTGAAAACCTCGTCGTTGAACAAAGGTTTTTCAAAAGCCCAAAGACTGCAACAGTGACGATTCCGATGGTCCGAGGATGGGTTGCACGAATTGAATTTTGTATGGGTTTGAAGCAAGATTTTTACGAAAAATACATCAGGTTTTTGTATACGACAAGAAAAAAAAAGAGAAAACGTTGGGAACTGCACTATATCGATTCATTATGGTAATCACGTGTACTCTCAGCAACCGCCCCTATATTTTCTTTACTAAGTATTGGATGTAGTCTATTTACAATAATTGGGTTTAAAATTATTCGAATTCTGCGTTCTTAAGGCTGATTTTGTGAATCATGAGCTGCTCTTAACCCACGAAGGGCGTTCCACGTAGAACACTAATTTTCGTAATACAACTGAATAATTTGTGGGCGATGTTCTGGACCATATATTTACATGGTGAAATGAACAAAGTAAAATGAAACAAAATGAAATAAGTATTTAGTGCAAAAAGTACCTCTAGTTTTACAGGATCTGGCACAATGATTATGCTAAGCCATCCGCCTACATAGGGGCGATGTGTTGTTGCTGCTGACATCTAGAAATTTTGTTGAAACCAGTTGGGACAGAGGAATTTTTTTGATACATACAAAATGGGATATAGTACAAAGAAACAAATTACTTTTTTCCGATAGATGGCTTTAGTAATCTTTATCCTACGCTATATAGGAGTGATTTTGTTCACCTAAATGGCTTTATGAAGACAAGATTTTGTAGTCAAAAAACTAATCATGATCGCTTGACTGACTATTGTTTGAACGAGCGTCAAAGATGGGCACAATCAAAAAGAAAATATGTAATATTTTATTTTTTCTTCGACACAGGCGAAAACGCAAGACAAGCGGCTGAAAATATGAATAGTATTTTATGTTCTGATAATGTAACAGCCAATCACGCGCAATTTTAGTTTCGTAATTTTGATGTGAAAGATGCACCATGCACTTGTAAGGGCAGTTGTCGAAAATGTGAAATGAAATAAAAGTCGTCTGTTTCGACTGTTCAGGAGCTAAACATTATGCTAAAGACTGCCTGGAACCACGTGAATAAAGCCGGATATAAAAAGATACTTGATTTATTGGTATTAACGCAACCTCATATATGGAATTTCCATCTGCCTTCTGGGCGGAAAAGGTCGTCGTCTAATCGCTATGAGCAAGGTTGTGCTGTGTGGTTGGTGTAATTGACAGGAAGTCATCTGTTATGAGTTGTTCCCCTATGGCTAAACTCTGTCAACAATTGGATTGTCTGAAGGAAACAACCGCCCAGAAGTGACCAGCTTTGACAAATAGGAGAAGAGTTATGTTTCTTCCAGACAATGAAATGCCACACATCGATAGAGACTCCGTGAGCTAGGTTGAGAGGTTCTTCTGCATCCACCCTGTAATCCGAATCTGGCACTAAGTAATTATCACTTTTTCCTGTCTATGACGAATGAATTTGGTGGTGAAAAATTCGCCTGAAGAGAAACTTATGAAAATCGATTTATTTATTTGTCAGTGAGAACGACCTTTTCTGTGAGAGCGGCATAATGGAATTACCTTCAAAGTGGTAACAAGTTATCGAGCAAAACAGTGCTTATTTGCTCAAAAACGGATCATTCTAACTATGTTAGATAAAGCCTTCAATGTGATGCAACAATAATGGTGTTATTTTGTCTATACCTTATACTCCGAATTTTGGAGCTAAAAGAACAAATCTGTGGTCACAACCCATAACAGCCTAAGTCTGGTTTTCAATATTTTCAGTACAGGAGTTTAAAGTTTTGAATCTTCACTGAAAATCAGGAGAAGGTGTTTTTTGGAAAACTTTGCTACAGATTCCAAGGAAACGAATTTCTTTACTTAGTTGTTAACAAAAAATAGTTGTTTATTCTCGCAGTCAAAAGATATTATCGAAAAAGACACTTAGGCTCTTATGAATTGTTGAACGAAAGAAAGTCAAAAAGTTCAAGTTGAGTTAGGCTATTATTCCAGATTAAATAAAAAACTTTAAGTGCGCTTAAATTGACATAAATTATTATTCTATGTCAAAATATTTCAGATTCAGAGCTTAACTCAAGTTAGGAAAATAAAATTGTTTCTTTATTTTTTTGGATTAACGACTTAAGTTGATTTAGGCAATTATGAAAAAATAATGTTTATATTTGTTGTAATCCTAAATTGACTTAGGCAGTCATTTAGAAAAATAACTTAAGCTATTAGGTTTTTTAGGATTAATTACCTTCCTAGAAGAGATACAAACATGAAAAATTTAGAGCAAATAAATTTAGATACGCTGAATACGATGGTGTTAATAACTCAATTGTGTCCTAGCTCGAGTTAGACTGTTACGGGTTGTGACCACAGAAATATTAAACCAACCCGAACAAGGATGCCTTCCAGGAATTACAGACAACTGTTTTACGTTTCTTCTCTCAATCAATCAAGACATAAATATTTTTGACTTGTGTACCTAACTTTTTTGAAAGTGGTTCTTTAAAAACATGAATTTTATAACAACTGCATTGTTTTGAAATATATCGCAAGTAGGATTTGGTAATGTATAATAATTGACATTTGTAATATTTCCATTAATGGTAAGATATTAATTTTCATTTCAGAATATTGGTCAGAAAATGTCAAAGAAGCTGGCCATGTGTTAGCTGCCAGTTTGGCCATAGTCTTGACTTCTTTATGTACTCGTCAGACAAATGGAGGTGACGGCTGCTCAAATTGTCCCTACTATTATCCAAATGGGACAACATTTTTGCTAACAATACTTTATAGATGAGATATTGATTGGAATTGTTTGGAAGACAGCACAAAGGGCGGTCAGATACTGCCCATTTTCAGGTCAATATTTTCCAAGTTCTTAATGAAGCCAATATTTGAACGAAATAGAATGGGATATAGCTCAGCTGTATGTACAAAGTAAGGAAAGAGTCTATCGAAACCGAGAAATATTTTTTTTCTTAAGCTAGATACAATATTCTTTTCCCGAGGAGAAAATTCCACGAGACATTGTTTGCTCATGAAAAAGTTTGATTTCCAACACTAAAATCGAAATAGCTGATGAGTTTACGTCATAATATGTTCGATAATATATGTATAGAATTGTTAAGTGGCGTCTTTCTTTATTTTCAAATTTACAAATGTATAGGGTAGCGCATAAGAAACGTTAAGATTTGATCAGTGAATATATTTTTTGTTTAAGTCTTTTTTTCGTCTCTTTACAGAATTAACTAAATAATACTTGGGAAATTTATGATGGAAAGGCTCAGCACAGAACAAAGAACCAAAAGTTGTTCAATTTTACTTTGAAAGTCAGCATTCGATTATTCAGATCACATCGAAATTTCTTTCATGTCGAAATGCTTCTAGCGCTCCAACAATTTACTAATTGATTCAGCGTTTTGGGCAACAAGGGGCTGTCTGTGATCTTCCGCGCGTTGGAAAACCTCGTGCAGTTCAAAATGAAGTGACCATTGCTCGAGTGCAAGCAAGTATTGGAGAAAACCCGGAAACTTCCACCAGGCGACGTTCTCATCAATTAGAGATGTTTAGGCGGTTTTTGCAAAGAATTTTACATATGTTACATCTTTTCCCATATAAGATGCAATTGGTTCACGAGTTAAAACCAAATGATGCACAAGAACGCATTCGATATGGTCGCCGTTATTATCGAGCATATTGCGATGTGAAAATGTACCTATAGATTATTCCGAGTCCAATGTTGGAAATCAACAAAAAGGAGGTTGGCGTTGACATATACGAAAATTTTCCTCGTGAAAAAACATAGTGTTATCTGATTGAAAAACATAGCTCCAAATTCCACGAAATTTTTTGTATGGAGTTGCACTGTGAAAAGTATGCATAGTATCAGACTTTGGTTGGTAGCACTGTAATAGGCAACTGTGACAAATTTCATATAAGTGCCATTAGCGTTTGAGCTGCGCCTGGTTTTATAGGATGTAAAAAGTGACTTCACCCATGTTTACAATATGTGGTTATGTTGAGCAAAGAAGTTGCATTAAATTTTGTTTACGAAATTAAATGTCTAGTAAGGAAATATTTAGATTGTCGAAAAAGGTCTATGCTAAATTAATTTTATGGAGAAGCAATGTTTAAAAGCGGCACAAAAAGAACAAAGAAACCGGAATAAGAACAAAATGAAGGCGAAGAGCGACCCAGATGGTCACGAACCACTAATCAGGTCATTCTGTTAAGTGTTATGCGTTTTTATGCAAAAAGTGGCCGGATTTGAGGGCAGGTAACTCGTAGATAATATGCCGTCTCACATTGCATTGGCTTTTCGTGATTTTCCGCTAAAATCTTAACTAACATGGCCTCCTCTGGGGACTGATTTTTCCGCCTGAAACGATATACAATGTGGGCCATAAGGGTGTTGGCGGTTTAAATATTCAATTAAAAAAAATCTACGAAACATAAAAAAATATATTTGTATTTTTAAAAAGTAGAAGCATGGGAATTTTTAAGACTTAAAAATAATGTTGTCCAGGCTTCCCTCGGCTGCTTGACACTCTTGGAACCGAAGTCGCAAATTTTGGAAAACTCGTTGAAAAGTTGTTCTCGGTATTTTGTTACTTTCCTGAATAATGTTCCTCTTCAACTGCTCTGAATTGGTCGGATTATTCTCGTAGACTGCCGATTTGAGGTAGCCCCATAGAAAATAATCGCATGGAGAGAGATCGGGGCTACGTGGAAGCCATTCAATATCCTCCCTTTTCGAGATGAGTTTTCCAGGAAAAACATTTGACTGTTGAAACCACATCCTCGAGGTATTGCCTTGTAGTTCTTGCAAAGCTGGCACCAAAAAGTCTGCTAGCATGTTGCAATAATTGTTCGCTCTAACCGTCGTGAACTGAAACACGAACACGCTCCACAATGTCGGCTGATCTTGCAGAAACTGGGCGACCACGAACCGTAATTGGTACTGTTGAGCCGCTTGTTTCGAACATTCTGATCCATTTTCGTATCACATTGGCGCTTGGAACTTCACTTAAATCGTGTAAACCGTGTTCATGCCGATACAAACGTCGTGCAGTAATCACTGATTTATTGTTTTCGTAATACGCTCGGACACAAAATGCACGCTGCACCCTCGTGTACGGCTCCATGGCGACTAAATTTCCAGGAAGCGGCGCAGCGAACAATATATCCCCCCGCCACCCCGCGCCACGCGTTACCGAGAAATTGAAGATTTAAACCGCCAACACACTTATGGCCTACCCTGTATATTATCATTCATATGGAATACAATATCCTTAGATGCCATAAGTTTACAACGAAATCTGCCGATGGTTTACTACGCATTTCTAAAACATTCGTCTGCTTTAATTTTTTTTAAATACATGCTAGACATTTTCACAAAAATACGTTTTTAGTACGGAAATGATAAAAAATACATATTTACGGTGCTATTTCAATGGAATTTATCATCCCTGTCGGTTTTCTCACTCTTACCATTTGTGGTTTATACAAACCCAATCAGTGTTGCCAAAATACGGTGAACACATTTGCCAGGTGCTGCAAAAAGATGCAATATAAACCAGTACAGAAATTTCAGTCAGATGAACTAAAGGTATGTAGAACACATTCATCCAAAGTCTTCGTGCAAAAATGCGGTAGACGCTAGGAGGCTTGTTGTAAATCGTTTGTTTGAATAACAGCGCAATTCATAAAATAAGAAATACTAAGACTTTCTGAAGCTATCAGTTTAGATATTATAACGAGATTGATATTTACTTACCACGGTTTTTATATTTTTATTTGAGCTAACAAAAGGTAACGATCTTAGTGAATTTGAAAAGTTTCAGTCCAACCAGTATTAAAGCCGAGCTAGATTCTACTCGTTTACGACTGTAGCAGAGTTTACACGAGGCCGTAAGAACTGCGAAGACGAACACCGTAGTGGTCGACCAATTGAGGTGTCCAAGTCAGACACAGTTAAGAAAATTCACAAATGAAGATTTGAAGATGAGAAAACTGTGCGCAAGATGGGTGCCGCGCCTGCTTTCAATAGAGCAAAAACAGCGTCGTGAAGATGTTTCAGAAGAGTGTTTGGCGATGTTTCACCTCAATAAATCCTTATAACCATTGGTGAGACATCGTGCCCAAAGAAGGCGGAGACGGTTCTATTTGCAGCAAGGCCCAGTTCATACAGCCACTATTGCAGAGGCCCAAAATTAATAAATTAAAATTCGAATTCCTTCATCACGCACCTTATGGCTATTATTCTTCAGATTTAGCTCCCCTGGACTATTTTCTATTTCTAAACTTTCATTATTTGCCAGTAATGAAGAGGTGGAGTCTGCGGTTGATGGCTATTTTAAGGAGTTTGACAGTTGCTATTATAAATATGGAATAGAATTTGTTGAATGTCGCTGGAAAAAGTGATTTTGTTGAACCGACCGCGTATGCGCGGTACCCTAATGGGCTACTGAATCCATATTGTATACTAAATTTTACTGCATTCAGTGCAATTGAGTGAACAATATTATTTTAGTAATATAAGGACTAAATTAGGCAATTTGTTGAGAGGTCCCAAATGAAGCATGGCTATTAGATCGATTTTTACAAATGTTACATTATAATACAGATCAGTTGTCTAAAATTTCAGTAACCGTTGTCTGCGAATTAGGGATTATATAGAAAAAAAAATGCATTTTGATAAGTTGGTCCACTGGCATTGGAAGTACAAGCGTTTAACTAACTAAGTGCATGAGGTGTGTTAACTTTAATGAAATTCAGTTTAACAGCTCCAAACCGATACAGCTATGAACAAATGGATTAGACCGGGCTTTTGTATGCGAGGTACCAGACGACGGTTGCCACATGGTCGATTTTTCTCATGTTTTACAAAAAATAATAAACTAATATAATGAAAAGAAGAAAACCAAGCCAACTTCCAATTATAAATTACAGAGGAAAGATTGAATTTCGAAAAGCCGGACAATTTATATGGGAAATACTAAAAAGAGTGCTCTGTTTACGTACTGACAACCTATTTTGGCAAAAGCACCATATGTATAAAATTGGAGTAAATTCAAGGCGTCCAAATAAATGAATTGAACCTTAAAATACGAGAATATTTGTTAAATCGGTCATTTGTATTGGAGAGATTTTTTTTGTTTTTAATTCTACATTACAAAAACAAGAAAAAGATAATTGGTAGAAGATACTTGGTATTTTAAACGCTTCCTTCTGAGCGTTGCATCTTTGATATATATCATTTGTTTCTTCCGATGAAGATATAAAAATGCATTGTAGATTACAGAGATATAAATATTATATTTTTACGGGAAATTTATAGTTAAAAAGAGCAAAAATACTAAAGTTTTGAAAGAAATTAATTTTTACAAATTTGTTTTTAAATATGTAGCCCTACACACAGGAACGCGTTAGAAATATTTCATCGCAGGTGTTTCCCAAAGAGAAGAGGTTTAAATAAATAAAGGCTTTCGAAAAAAATACACACAATTTTGAAGATATGCAATTCAAACTTAATGGCATAAGTCTAACACGATTTCTTGCATTTAAAATCCAGTTTAGAGTCAATTAACAAAAAATTAATTATTAAAAAAACGTATGCTAGAAATACATCAAAAGCGTACTTGGCAACACTGGCGATGAGTATTTCGAGCGTGCTGCGAACTCGCCGTCATAAAATGCAAATATACGCTCTGATTGTCTCACCAAATATTCATCACTTTTTGCATACTTTAGTTCTCCTTGTGTACAAATATGTATACATAGTATACATAAATACTTGTACATAGTTTTTGTTGTTTGTATAAACCAGTGATGCCAGTCACGTGGAAATTATCCGAAAAATGGGATAGTTCGAAAGTTGTGCGTAACATTAAAATGATAACTATTTTATGTAACTCTTCTTTCTTTACAATTTCGATTTTAAAAGTTTTTTTTTTTTTTTAAATATTTCGGAAGTGAAATTCAGATAAGAGATTAAATTGGCAGCATAGAAATTTTTGTTTACACAATTTCGCCTATTGCTTTGGCTAATAATTCGTAGTAAGAGCTAATACGTTAAAGGGATAAAGCTTACACTTCGGCACCAACGCAGAAGGCTGTAGGGTGAAGATGTATGTAAGCCAGCTCACTTGACTGACATGACAAAATGTCAAACAGCATTAAACAAAAAAAAAAAAAAAAAACGCCACAACAGTTTGACAGATTGATCGGTTATAAAATCACTTTTGGAACAACTACCTCCAAATGAATGTCCCATGTTTGTCTGCTACTGCTACGTTGTTTACTACTCGTACGTTGTTTACTTTTCTTTTATGTAATTTCAATCGATTATGAACAATTCTCTGACGATTCCAGCACTATATTTAGTTTGTTTAGCGGCAACACTGACAACCACAAAACACTCAACAAGCAGCTTTAATGCGAGGCATCGTCGACTGCCAGTGCCAGTTTACTTTCTCAAGTGGTTCTCGCCGTTGCAGTTTCGTGCTTGCGTTTGCTTTCGAAATTTTTCGTGTGTTTATTTAAAACAAAATTACAATAAAATGACGACGGGCACTCTGACAGTACAATGCTTAATCGCTGGCTATATTTCGTTATCGTTAGGCGCAATCATGATTCTAGATGAAGTTCTAGAAATAATCTATTATATGGCAATGGATTCCGGTACGTCGGATAAAATTTACCCGAAAACAGCTGAGTATATAGCAAGATGTGTAAACATTCAAAAAATTTGGTTTAATAAAGAAAGCAGATAATGACAAATGACAAGAATAATAAAGTATTATAACAACTTTCTTAGGGTGGTATTGGACTTTTTGCTGTATTTATCGAAGAATGATAGACTATGTTAATCGAATTTTTTTTTGCGTAGTTTTTTTATGTATGTTTATGTATATTCTATCAATATCAGCTGTATACTTTATTTAGTTAATGGAATCTGGATGATTCATTGTTTGTTAATTATGTGCAAAAATAATATAGTACGTTTCCAACAACATATTAATGCAAACAAGATGCCAATTTTCCACCAAAATGCTGCTCATTGGTTCTTTCGAAAGAGGATCACATAAATTGTTCGTGAGTGATGACGCAGTGCGAATTTTGCTACACATTCACTTCACAGGATGACGTCAAGACGCCAATGAACGATGGTGTCCATTGATGTCTCTAAATCCTCTCAGACTGAATATTGAAACTCAAATTTGTAAAAATTTTAAGTGAAAATTGCAAGATTAACGAAAAAAAGTGGAGAGCAAAATGTTTGAATTTTTTAAGTTGTATAGATAAAATAAATTATAGACAAAATCAATTTTTACTCACTGTAGTAGGGTGGAGGTATACAAAGTTTGTCATTCCGTTTGTAGCAATTAAAAATACATTCTAACACGATAAAAACTCTAAGGAACCGGCTGTATTTCCTTAGGAGCAAAGTTAATGGTGCAAACATTTCCATGGATCCAAAAATCTTTTCGATGTATTTTAATTTTATTTTATTTTATTTTAATAATATTCTAGAGAGCAAATAAGCAAAAAACCATATTTAAAAAAAAGCTCATAGCTAGCAATAAAATCTCAAACTAAAATACTAACACTGTATCCCGTCATATTAAAATACACTGAGCAAAATACCGAACAATAGCTTGGCGCTAATCTGTGCTGCAGCGGTTATGAAGTTTCCGCAAAGTGTCGACTCATAAGAGTCGAAATATGGAGTAGAGGACTATGAAGCAGCTGTCCTTGACACATTCAGCAATATGAAATAACTACAAAAGAAATAAATCCCAGTGAAATAAAATCCGAAAGCTATGAAATAAAACAATTGCCTTATAAATAACTGAAATTAATCTCAATGAAATAAAACACCAAAAAAATTCAATTAATCTCAAGTTTAAATTTGTGAAGCGAATTGTTACGTTAAATACAATTTTATTTTTATTTACATCCTATCAACTACTGAAAAAGAAATGTAGAACTGATTACTTAATTAAGAACGAAATACATCTACTAAAAGAATTTTTTAAATCGTTTATATATTGCGAGTGAATTGCAAGATTAGTGCGTGAGATAATAATAGAAATTATTAATATTAATGATAATAAATTATTAATAAATTAAAAATAATTATAATTCGAATGTGAATTTAAAGAAATAAATACAATAAAGATGCCAAACTGGACATTAAATATTTCACAAATGCGGCCTGCGACGGCAGTTCCAAAACTTCAAAAATTTAAAGATATGCAAGTAGGATTCCAAAATGTAATCATAGAAAGAATGGTTTAAAATAAATCGCTTTTTTAAAGGATTAAATAGGGCCAAACACCCTCAGAATGCTACGTTAGAGCAACTAAAACATAATATCCTAGTAGGGCGTGCTAAGAGCCTGGCCAAACACTGGTAAAGCTACGATATTAAGAAAAATTAGGGAATCTGAGGCAGCAAGTATGTCCGAGTATATGCTGAAAGAAATCCAAGAGAATGTTCAATGGAGGACGACCTGGGACCGATAGGAAGATTCAGTGCACAAATAATGGCAGAAAGAAAGTGAAATAATGAAAGAAACGCGAGAAATTATTCTATACAAATACAAAAGTGGAATTATTTCCAAAATATTGGATAATATCATCGTATTAAATTACTACCGAAATCCATGCATTATTGGGGACTTATTGCTTAATTTTTATGGAGCTCATTTCATTTGGTAGCTTTTTCATAGAGCTTTTTTTTTTTTTTTTTTTTTTTTGATTCCTCTTTACTTAATGTTGTTGACAATTGTTATCTGATGATTGCAGACCATATGTAATCAAACCTTTACGTTACTAACATTTCTTCAGCAAGACGGATGAAGTGTTCATGATAGAAAAATTACATTTTAAGCGTTTCAATTATAGATAAAATTGTTTTCATAAAATATTTAAGCAGACATTGGGATTGCAACAATTTGTTAAGCATAGTTCTTTATAACCTTGTTCACTATGAGAATGTAACACTTTACTCATCTGTTCAATCGTGAACGTACGAGCTGCCGAGACGAACACCGGGTAACCGATTGAGGTGTCCACGCGAGACACGGTTAAGAAAATCCACAAAATGGTATTGGATAATCGTTGGTTGAAGGTTCATGAGCTAGCTGAAATGATGGCATTTCAAAAAGTGCCATACGAGTACATCGTGTATTAACCGAAGGCTTGAAAAATAAAAATCAATCTTGAGTTTAAAAAAAAATCGATTATAATTTTAATTTTTGATTTTTTAAAATGCGCCATTGTATTGAGTTGTTACGTATGAAACTCTGCACTCACTAATATAACTAACATAATATATCTGATTTTGGCCTCAACCCAAAAATAAGATTACAAAATTATTAGCAGAATGCCACATTTCCATCAAGCTAGAATATAAAAAAACCCACATATGACAGAAATTTAATTTTGTTATTTCGCGATTGCCTTTATACTACTATACGATGCGGAAACAACGCAATTAAGGAAGTGGTGTCAATGGCGTTACATGTCGACCAGTATACGGCAGTTTCCTTGAACAATTTGAAATGTATTAGGTTACTTTCTTTGATTTTGAAATGTATGATTGGATGGAATTCTCCAAACTTTTGTTCTTACACAAAACAAATTTTCGTGAGAATTATTAGTAAACAAATACAGTTGATATAATTTTCTTAGAAACTGATTTTTTGCGACTCAGATCGCGACACTTTTTTTCAATATCATTGCGGTCAGACATGTCGTGTGTTGTTATTGATGCATCTAAATTGTGCCACTTTGTATTTTTTCTATTGTAATAGGCGATATTTTCTAACAGCACTAAACACATTTTGCCCACGGAATTGTACATTTCAATCAGATTCTCTGAACAAATATACATCATTGCGCTTATTCTCAACGTTCATGTTTTGCATTTAAAAATTATTATGTTATCGGCTCTCACTCCCTGTTTGCACTGTTCAGTGCATTGCAATTATATTTATAGTTTGTGTTTATTTTCAATTGACGGTTATGTTAATAATCATCAAAGAGAAATTTCAGTCAGGTAAACAGACTTGTATGTATATACGAGTACCTTCACCTAACGTCCTTTTTCATGGGGACAAAATAGTAGAAGCGCTGCGGTAAATTGTCTCTGAATTGAAATACAATAAATAGAGTAAAATTGTAGCAGTCTAGATTAGTTGCCTTCGAAATTATAAATGGTTCAATGATTCTTGCAAAATCGACCAATTTGTATTTGTAATACCCTAAAAAGCATAGCAATGCAGTCCATTTTTATTCATTGAACTACATTTACTAATTGCATAATGTTGCTAAATGGTATTAGGTTTAATTGGGGAAAGGTGTAAATTTAGGAATATGAATTAAATTAGGTAAGTTATATGGGAGTTACCAGAGAGGGCGTGGCTATCTGATCGATTTTTCGAGTTCTACCAACCATTACCAAAAATGTACTTTCTATTTTCAGTTTCAAAATTAAGTTTATCTAACCCATCATATATCCACATTTGAATGAGTTCGGTACAACTACTTGAAACATTTAAAGCTACAAATATATGGGTTAAATCCGCAATTTATTTGAGAATTATCAGAAGATGCGTAGTTGCTTCTTCGTCTTTGTTCAAATTTTATAGAAAATTATAAATCAATACAATGAACAAAAATCTAAGCTACTGCAGTCTACCAGTTACGAATTGCTCAAGAAAGATTGCACTACTGATGAATGATGGCATTTCCGGAAGGGGTGTGGCAATGTGATACATTCCCATATTAGGAACATGAATTCAGTGCAATTGCTTAAAAGATATGAACCTGGGAATATATGGATTAAATCGGTAATTTTTGTGGGAGATATCAGAAAGGACGTCTATCGGTGTTTTTTTTTTTTCAAATTCTGTCAAGTATCGGAACTAAATAAAGTCAGAAGTCTACAAGTTAGGAATTACAGGGAGGTAATTGAATTTTTGAAATTGGTTCACGTTGTACGGGACGTACCAGTGTTTGACTACGATCTGACAAAGTCTATAAAGAAAAGAAAACTAAAAATAAATGGACATTCAATACAATGTTTTCCTCAGTACTGTGTGCGGTTATAAATTTAAATGGAATTAAATTTTTTTCGGTGTGCCGCACTGTTTCCAGTTAATTTTCCCCCCAATCTAAACAAAATAAATATTTTGCACGAAAACTGAATATTTTTATGCACTCGCTTGCTTATAAGGACAAGAATGTTAACGAGCTCCTCACAAGTTAGTCTATTCAAACAATCCAACATTTCGAAGAATTAGATTTTATGCGTCACATTTTTTTTTGATAAAATTTTCGTTTGAGTTTACAATTTCTCTAATTGAGTGAGAGTATATTTTTTCTGTGTTTATTTTACTCATTTTCGCAAATTAGTTGTAACTTCGAACATATTTAACGTTTGTTGAACTCTAACTTTATCTTTTACCCAGTTTCGTAAATTAGGTGAAACTTCGAACATTAAATATGTTTGTTGTTTGTTGAACTCTAAATTAAAATGAGCAATATTGCCACGCTCCTTCCGGCACCTGCCACTAAATGCTTGGTTGAATTTTTTACATATATAATTCTTATGCTTAGACTGTAGGAAAATTACTAAATAAAATTGTGAAAAATTATATTAATTTATTCTCGGTAAAAATTGGATGTGTATAATTTTGTACGGATTAATTAATTTTGCAATTTTGTTGTTCCAAATAGCAAGACAAAATTCTGCTGCTCTGCAAATGTGTGCTGAGATCTTTGTTAGTGTCAAAATCTTTTTCGAAACAAAAATATTCGAACATTTAGCCGTATGAAGTCATTGCAGAGGGGTGTGGAAAGTCACGTCACTGGTCTAGAATGTCCGTGCTTGGTTTTGTATGAATTACATGCTGAAGCAAGCTATGAATGATTTTGTTATACGAAAAAACGTGATTCGAATTTGATTATTAAAAAAAAATTTCGTTTAACATCTACTAATATAGAAAGCACTCATACTATCGCATATCCCCGTGACCATCAATAATAACAAATTATTGGTGAAAACATAAAAATGCTTACATAAAGATATGGGGGAAAATTCGTGTTTGACTTCCGATGATTGCCTAATATCTCTCAAGTTATTATCAGTTTTACAGTCAAATACAGACAAAAATAAGCAGCAAACGTTAAGAAATTGAAAAAATCTATTAATATTTTCAAGGTCTAGCTTATATTTTCATAACAGATTGATCACGGCCTTTATTATACCTTTAACCGAAGAAAAGAAACCTTTAAACACTGAAAAGAATTAACTTATACATCACCATAAGGAAATGTGTCACTGGCTGGCTGGGTGGTATATGTAATAATTGCCGTAAATTTTTTTGAAATGTTTTAAAGCTTGGCACAGCCTAATATTTTACCAGATCGTAATCGAGGACTGTCAACGGACTGTAACGTCTTGGTCCTCCTGTAGTTCCTCATTTGTAATTTACAGCAACCTAAATTTTTGTCTACTTTATTGTTCTATAATTATCAAATGTGAGAAATTCGAATGGCTAATCATGCCCCTTCTGGTACGTCCCCTCCAAATAACTCATTCAACCCTATATTCTCA
The DNA here is from genome assembly GCA_019455685.1 of Philornis downsi. Classification (NCBI taxonomy): domain Eukaryota; kingdom Metazoa; phylum Arthropoda; class Insecta; order Diptera; family Muscidae; genus Philornis; species Philornis downsi. The sequence goes on along the minus strand of JAHXMU010000450.1, from coordinate 78,458 downwards.
AATGGATACATCTCATTCAACTGCTCTAAATTTAGTCAAATTTAGTACACACTAGTGGACCCGGCAAACTTCGTTCTGCCTTCAAAGGTGGCAAATTAATGATTTACAATTTTCAGGATAGATGGTTCTGTATTTAAATTTTTGTTAGAAAAGTTTGGTTATTTAAATGAATGCTTTTAATACTTTTTTTGTAAAGTTTTTAAAAATTATTTAATTTAAGTCAATTTAATTGAGATTTAAAATTACTGCAACGCTTTCACATGTACAACGTTCTTTGTTTGTCTGTCGGGAAACATAGAAAAATGAGAAGTGAAATAAAGTCAGTATCAGAAATAATGGTGTTTTTAATGTTTGATTTCTTCGGGTGGTACCACGCCTATTTGTCCAATCCTGCCCATATTTGCAGCAGAACTTACAATATGTAAACCAAACTTATATACCAAATTTTGTTCAAATACTGTTAGCCGGAGCAGAAATAATGGATTTTTAATTTGTGGTTTGTATGGGAGGTACCACGCCCCTTCGTCCAATCCCGTCCATATTTGAAGCAGAAGTTACAATACGTACACCAAACTTATATACCAAATTTTGTTCAAATACCGTTAGCAAGAGCAGAAATAATGGATTTTTAATTTGTGGTTTGTATGGGAGGTACCACGCCCCATTGTCCAATCCCGCCCATA
>JAHXMU010000450.1:64959-77765 GCA_019455685.1 Philornis downsi | reverse complement strand
GATATGTACACCAAACCTACGCACCAAATTTTGTTCAAATACCGTAAGCAGGAGCAGAAATAATTGATTTTTAATTTTTTGTTTGTATGGGAGGTACCACGCCCCTTTGCCCAATTGGACCGAATTGTAAATCTAAACCATCCCGGGCACCACCCAGACGCATATACAAAAATTTATGCAAAACGGTCCAGCCGTTTAGGAGGAGTTCACTGACAACGCCCGTACAGTAGAATTATATATATAAAGATTATGGGTTTGTTAAAGTAATGTCTAAGAATTAAAACGGAGAACATTCTAGTATCTCCCATACAAACTCTGCAACTTCTAATTTATGGACTGTAGCGGCATATATTTTTGTTCATTGAGAACATTTGACTAATTTTCCACATAAGGCGCGAATGGAAACGGAAGTATTTCCTAAACATGTAACTTCGACTTCGTGGGCTGCAGCAATGCACATTTTTTTATTGCGTTGCAACCACGCCTTTTCCGATACCTCCTATACATATGATCTATTTAGCCCATGTACTCTTAGCCTCGTATCTTTCAAGCAGTTGCACTAAATTCAGACCACATCACGCGCTTGATAAACTCAGTTGCAAGAATTAAAATTGATTGCATTTTCACATGCATTCTGGTGTCTCCTACACAGATTGAGCGATTTATCGAAATTTCTTTTTCACCCATATTCGTAGAATATGTTAAATTACACATTTTTCATACGCATTAAATCGTAATTCATTGTAAAGAGTGAAAAAAATACAAATTACCTAATTTAGTCCATATTTTCTTAGATTTTTCATTCAATTGTACAAAATTTAGTATAATTTTTCAACCATTGGGCATATAATAAATTTAAATAGTATAGTAAACTGCAAATAAACTGCATTTGTATGCTCCTAAAGTGGGTACCTCAAACACAACTTAGGCGATTTGGAAATTGTAATGATAATAATTTCCAAACGGAATAGACAGTAATCTATAAGTACGATATAAAAGCTAAGTTAAGTTACTTTGCTTATTTCATTGTTCGTTAAATTACAACGTTCGTTGATAAGAACTAAGCGATATACCACGCCCACTTTTGACACTCCGCACAGTTTGGCATCAATACAGAAGGACTTTGGACGTAGATTATGTAAATCAGCTGACTTGCCTGAAATTCCTGTTCTGGTCGTTATTTTAAATGCTGAAAGAGGCAATAAAAATTGTACATGAAACAACTTTCTAAACTCGCTTATAGTTTCTTCCTCCTCTTCCATTTTCTTCATCTTTGACAGAACAAGGTTTGTTGACGCAATAAATATTGCATTAGTTGACGATTCTTCTTTAACGCTTCCGCTTTTTAAGCTCTCATGAAATTTTTCACACACTAAACACTACATCATCCACACCGTAGGAGAGCAAACAGCGAAAACAAAACAAACAAACAACAGAATATATAAAGGGTGTCCCAACAAGAACGCAAGATTTAAATTTGGCGACATTCGAAGTGTCATTGTTTGGCATTTGAACAATTGTTATTGTTGGCTAGTAGAAGGTACGAGGTTAGTAAAAATGGAGCGCTACACGAATGAACAACGCATTCTCATTGTGAAATTGTTTTACCAAAATGGTGAAAGTTTTGCGGCTACAGTTCGCAAATTGCGATCAATTTGGGGTCACAATGCTCCAAAAGAGTCAACTGTAAAGATATTAATGAATTATTTGCCAAAACTGGGTCTGTTAGTGATGTAAAGACAACAACGCGCCTTCGACCAGGTCGATCGGCCGAAAATGTCGCAACTGTACGTGATAATGTCGCTCAAACTCCATCCACCTCAATTCGACACCGAACTCAGCAAATTGGTGTCTCCAAATCCACTATGCAGCGAATTTTGACGAAAGATTTGCATCTTCATGCATACAAAGTTCAATTGACTCAGGAACTGAAGCCAGCTGACCATGGACAGCGAAAGGAGTTTGTTAATTGGGTATTGGAGAGACAACATGAAAATGCTGATTTTGCCAATAAAATCATCTTCAGTGACGAGGCCCATTTCCGTCTTGATGGATTCGTCTATAGGCAGAATTGTCGCATTTGGGGTGAGAAAAATCCTCGAGTAATTAACGAGAAGCAAATGCATCCACAACGTTTCACTGTGTGGTGTGGATTTTGGGCTGGAGGAATCATTGGACCTTTTTTTATAAATCAAACAGTCAATGGTGTTTGGTATCGTGAAATGATAATCAGTTTTTTCGTGCCTAGAATTGAAGAAGTGAATGTGGAGGGCATGTGGTTTCAACAAGACGGCACCACATGTCATACAGCCAAAGAAACAATTCAATTGCTGCATCAGTCATTTCCTGATCGTATTATTTCGCGTTTTTTAGACCAGAATTGGCCGCCTAGATCGTGCGATTTAACACCATTAGACTTTTTTCTTTGGGGATTTTTGAGGTCGATGGTTTACGCTAATAAGCCGACGACGACTCAAGTTTTAAAAGAGGAAATTGGACGCTGCATTAATGAAATACCGCAGCATTTATGCAAATCGGTTATTGAAAATTTCATTAAAAGATAGCGTATGTGCCAGCAAAGCCGCGGCGGTTATCTGCCCGATGTGTTGTTCCATACATAATCTCATTGTGTCTCCTTTATGATATAATGAAGTTTCACGATATCTGTGTTTTATTTAAAATTTAAATCTTGCGTTCTTGTTGAGACACTCTTTACACAAGGGCGAGATATACGCACATGTGCACAAAAGCCAGGGCATGGCGAAATTGGCCACGGAAGCAAAATAACTTTTGGGTATAATTTAATAATTGCTTCGTTTCTTCAAAACTTTCTGAGATTTTGAGATTTTTAAAATTTTTTGAATACACCGCCACCACCATTCTGTTAAAATTTATGTCACACCGGTCGGTACTGCATTTCATTGTTCTTTTTTTTTTTTAATTTCCTTGCAATCACTTCAGAATTGCATTAATTAATATGCAATTTCTGTTTGTTATTTGTCATTTCCTTTTAATTGGCACCAATTATTTGCAATACTTTTATGATCTGTTGTCAACATTTAACGATAAGCACACACACCGAAGGTGGAAATGCAGCGAATGTGGGAGTGAGGTAAAAAAAAAAACAAACACCCAATTATTATATCAAAACATAAGAGAATTCATGAGTGGGGGAATGGTGTTAATAAATATACGGAAATGTTCATATGGAGTTTAGAGTGCAGTTAGGGTCATCATTGCAGAGTAAAGAGAAGCAAAAAGGGAAATATCCCTTAACCGTTCAAGTATAGAATGTTATCAGTGAAAAATTTATATGTAGCGGCGAATGCGATATAAATTATTGGGCTGCAAAGAAAGTAATTTCGATATACATATGCTCAAATTAATATTCAATTTTTTTTAAATAATTAATTTTGATCTGCAATGAAAGTGTTATTTTGTTTCCATATTCTTCAGTATTCGTTCAGCCAACTTTCTGATCCCAAATTAGAGGAATGACTGATCCTTGGATCAACTCGGTTTTAGACCGTCATCCTTGTATTTTCCATGAAAAAATTTTGCACACTCTGTAACAAATGAAAAGACGGATATGCCATCACCCACCATCCCAGCTGCAATATTTTTTGCTAAAACTGGTGGAAAATCATACCAACTCTGGTTTATTTTTCCTTCAGTGCGTCATCAATTGTTAACAATACCTATAGATCTCAGTGTTTGGTTCCGTTTCCTTTTTGGCTGCAACCGTCAGCGACAGCTTAAACTTGGCTTAAGGACATTTTTTTTTTTTATCAGAAAAACATATTTTTCCAGAAATGCATCTATTTTCACATACTGGTATGTAAATCGAACGAGCTCAACGCGGATTGCACATTATTGGATACTGCAGAAAAATTGAATGCTATATATCAAAATTTTGGTTAAATTTTCTCAATAAACTTTAGGAAATTTTCTTCCAATAGAAAAATATTTTTAACTTTTTTAATTTTTCAATAATTTAAAACTTGTTGAACTTACAATAAAATTCGCTTTAAGCAAATATATTTAACTAGTTGGTGCTCCAAACCAAACAATAAAACAATTCAGAAAAAAATGATTGAAAGTATTAGCCTCAAAAGGAATTCCAGTTTTGGTAAGTTGGGTATAGGTATTATATCCGAAAATTGCAAAACGAAAATCAACAATCCTAGGCGTAATTGATCACACTTACTATTGTATTAGCATGATAAAATATGTGATAGTATTGAATTTTTCGAACTTGTGCCTCTTGGGTTATCTCCATACTGGAATGTATTTAGTAACATACATATTCTTAGTTACACATTTTAAATGCCATAAGAAACGGGTGTTCACCCGAAACTCCACAACTAAACACAATTTCATGATTATTTAGTGAGTATTGCATTGACTCAGCCAAAACCGCAGTTTAGACTCGACGTCCTCTGCAGATTAAGGAAGCTGATTGAACTATCAACGGCTGCGCTCACTGACAAATAGACGACGGTTGAGATTAACCGACTTTCCTAAGATCCCATCAAATTGACAACGTAACGTTTTTTATTTTTGATACAATTAAGTTTTTAATAAAATTTGACCATTTGACCGTTCATCTTTCTTGACTGACTGACATGACTGAGGGTTTAATCCCGCATAGTGAATCTAGTGAATGCTTCCCAAACTGTGACGTTCGGAATCGTCGTCAAATTGTAGGTCCCGTTGAGTGAGTAGAATCCGTCTAAGCTCACTGAATGTGAGAAGCTCTCCCATGTATCATTTATGGGATGTAGGATTTGGTTTTGCGTTTAATCAATAAATAACAAGTGCTTTGTTAAGTGGAACAAAAATTATTGAGCTCTTTGAAGAGCCTAAGACATATTTTTCTACGATCGACTGTGGCACTTTCGGTTTCTCTGGAATTTTACGAAAAGAAATGGTCGGCCCGACCCTATAATGTACCCATTAACTTCAAACGGCCGGTCGATCAGTGGCCACCATTGAGAGTGAAATTTCCATATCAATCACCGATGTGCTTCACGGTTTATTTTTAATTTGCTGATGTAAAGAAGCAGCAAAAATGCGAAAATTCTCATTCTTTGCCTTTACATCCTTTTCGAGATTTAAAAGTAAACCGAACACTGAAATCATATTCTGAAATGTAAACTTTATATATCAGCAATTTAATCAGCTCAATCAATCGAGTGAAAACACCGAAATTATTGGGTTATTCGGAAGTTCGTTCGGTTTCTAACAGATAATTAACTTGTTGACAAATTTATATATAAGAAAACAATTATTTTAATATATAATCTCCTCCTGTTTTAATAACTTCTTCCCATCTCTCTGGCAGCTTTTTAATTCCTCTCTCATAAAACTCGCATGACTTTTCTAAAAAAACGTTTAGTTCGATTTTTCACTTCCTCGTCGTTATGGGAATTCAAATGGTTGCTCAGACTGCGAAATAGATGATAGTCGTACGGGGTGAGGTCTGAGGAGTACGGTGGGTGAGGTAAAACTTTCCACCCAAGCTCTGACAGTTTCTTACGGGTCTACAGGATAGTGCGAGGCCCCGGAGAGAGGCTGAGGTACACACATTTCGAGGTTGCGTACAAATTCGAGTTTTTTTATGACCCCGAGAATAGTTGAGACTGATTTTTTGATTATTTCAGCTATTTCCCTAACTGCTGCATGGGGATCAACAATAATTAAATTTCTCACCTCCTCGGAAACAATTTCTTGTGGTCGTCCTGATCTGGGAGTGTCCGTTACGGAGAAGTCGAAGTTTTCCTTTTCGGAAATAATACAGCATAATACACCTAAAATTCACTTTTTAGCTCATTTTTGCACTTTTCAACACTTTTTTTAAAACGCTATAATCATTCACGACCAGAACACACAGAACACAAGTAAAAATAGTAAACGATTCAAAGAAAGGATGGAGGGAAGTTGTGATAGTGTTTGAAGGAATTCTGCGTCGCGAGAAGCGACGTATGGTGAACTAACGAATTAGCCGAACGAACTTTTCGAACGACCCGTTATTTTCTTACCAAGTCAGTAAAAAGAACACTAAACATTCGCGGAATTAATTTGTCTGCATTTGTAAGAACCTTACCTTCAAAGCCTAGCAAAATATTCAGGGCAGCTAAACGAGTTATAAATATAAACCATAAATCTTTCTTCTAATCAGCTACAATGTTTTTCTCCTAAGTTCACGCCTTGAACCAGTTACACACACAAAAGTGTCATATAACCTGTATAGAAATTTCTGTCAGATGAACTTGCATACAACTTAAAGCAACATCATTTTGCTTTGGTGCAAAAGTGTGAGGGGTCCAGAATGAGCCTACATTCATTCAAAATACACTGCAATTTCGCAATCGCCGAACTAAGTTCGCTAAATATCTGATGCTTGATAATTTTTCTAAATTTAGTGCAATTGAATGAGAGATATGAATCTTGCAAATGTGGGTAAAATCATCGTTACTGAGAGTTACTAGAGAGGGCGTGATTATTTCATTGAATTCTTAAAATGCCAAAAATGTATTAGGGATTATAAGGAAAAATTCGATTTCGATAAATCCCCAATTTGTTTCAGAAGGGCTGTGGCAGTGCTCTCGATTTACATTATTAGAACTTACTTCACTAAACGTATAATCTGTGTGGAAGAGGGAACTGCAAGTTAATATATTGAAGAGCTTACAGAGAACTGCAAATCAATATATTGAACAAAACCCTAGGTTACTGCAGCCTACCGATTAGAAGACACGGAGGAAATTCTCATGGAGTTTCCTCAAATCGGCCAATTTATATGGGGGGTAGTAGAGGAGATGTGGCAGCGCTATCCACTTTCATTGTGAGACTTTATTTTGGCATACGCTCAGTGTGTACCAAATTTGACGAACATTAATTCAACCACATAAGGAAAGTCAATTTAAGAATATGTGAGCTAAACGGACTATTTGTATGAGGGATACCAGAAGGGGTGCGCTTAGTTGGTAGATTTTTTACAGAAGAAAAACTGAATTTCGGAAATTCGATCAATGTAGCAAAATATTAGGTTGTGCCAAGTTTTGATTAGTTTAGGAAAGATTTGCGACCGTCATCATGTCCATCAGCCAAGAACCCATACAGATGGACATCATTAAAAAAAAACATTTGGTCGAAAGATACTTTGTACTAATAAAGCTTCCTTCATGATGTTAAATTTTTGGCAGTATCAAATATACATTTATTACGTATATTTCCTTTGAGTGAAGGTACTAAAATAAACTACTGAGGATGAAAATGTGACAGCGAAATAACATCGAAATTAAAATTGCAGTTGTAGGGAAGAATATGGAAAATCATATCAAAAATTCACAACATTTGTAACTCTTTAGAAGTTCTATAGTAGTTGGAAAAAACTCTCAAGTTAACAACTAATTGTATTATTTGATTTTTCAGAACACAAATGGGAATACGTAACCAGACACAGCTGGAGACTGGCTGCCTACATGGCAGTTGCGTTAATATCTATCCTTAAAATTGTTGGCATTAAAAAGGTAGATATGTTAAATGAAATAAATGTATTAGAACTATTTATTGCATAGATTTCTTATTTTTCTATATTTTAGCGGCTAGCATGGTTGTTGGTCCCTTGGTTGCTTGTCGCCTTTGCAGCTGTGGGTTTTACCGTCTTTGTTCTTATGTTCAACTTAATAACACTGCCATTTGCTCATCTTCAATTTGCTTTCTTTGGGATAGCAGCTGTTGGTAACTATCTGTCCAATTTTGACTGGTTTTTTATTATTTCTCTATTTTGTTTTTAAATATAGAATTTTATAATATTGGAAAACTTTCTATCTTTAGGCTTGGAAACACTAATTTTGTATCCTTTGTGTAAGCTGTTTGGAGAAATACGCCGTGAAAATGCCAGTAACAAATCTGGCAAAAATAATTATACAATCGTTGAGCCCTAAAACATGAAAGGTGCCAGACAACAATATCTATGCAATCGTTAAGGATTAGAGTAATTGGTGTTATGAATGATGCACTCATTTAATATTTATCAAATATATTTTGTATAACTAAAAATTACTACACTCGAATTGAGTAAATTTTAATAACAGTTTTAAGGTACGAAAATATAATAAACATTTTATTTATATATTTATCATTTGCCTCATCATTTATTGAGGATTACTCACTTTATTCAGCATTATTAGGTTTAACATAAAGTTACTAAAATTCCGTATTTTTTTTATTTTAAGCCCTCAGCTGTAACACTAATCTTCTGGAGGAGCAGTTTGCTCTGTAAGGATATCGTGATTTTCATGATCTCTATTTGGCTTCAGGTCATCTAATGTACTTTTCAATAATTTAAACCACTTATTATCTCTTAACAGGTGTCGTAATTAAGAATATTGTAAAAGTTATGACCGACTGTGGCGTGATGGTTAGTACTCATGATTATCACTCGTATGATTGCGGGTTCAATCCCACATCCAACACTTTGAGTAGTCGAGTAATCGACAAGTCTAGTGAATGCTTCCCAAACTGTGACGTTCGGTGTCGCCGTTAAGTTGAGTGACTCCAAAAAGAGAATGGGTGTAGGCTCACTAAACGTTAGATCTCTCATTCATAGGAAGCAAGGATTTTTTTGTTCATTTCAAAATAGTCTACACAATCGTTAGAAATTATGAAACAAAATTAGAGAGAAGTTTTCCTATGATATTTTTAAGAATATTTTTCAATGACTTATTGGTGGAAAAATATATAAATTAAGCTGACTTAGAAATTCCCCCATTCAGTACTGTTTAGCCGATAATTGAGGGAGTCATAAAACATATTGTTGTTTTGTACTACAAAATGACAAGATTGTCACAAAGGAGGCAAAAGTAACCACAATATTATTTCAAATTTTAGTACAGTACATCACATCAGGTTTTAGTTTAGTTCTTACTTCTATAATTAGGTCTACTTCTATTATAGGTCTTCTATAATATTCGGTAATTCGGTAATTGTCAATAAAACACTAAATATCTACTATTCTTTCAAGTTATAATAATCGAATCAATTAAATTGGTTGCAATAGAACGAATAGATCAATTATAATGGAAATTTTCTAGTTTTGAGATTTCAAGGAGATTGCAAATTTCCACTCTCCTTAAAAAAAATACATCTTCTATACACATTACATTATTTTTAAATATGAACAAAATGCAGATTTTTTTAATTCGAAAGGTATAGTAAAAATAAACCCATTATTTTACCAATAGCTTTAATAATCTGTAAATTGAGTTGTTTAATTTCGACCGAGTTACACCAGAGGGCAGTAGAAATATAATATTTCGTACTGAAAGTACTACTCAAACGGTCAGGTGTCTGAAAATCTAAAAAGTGTTTATTGTCATGAACAGTCAATCTCGCGGCATTTTGGTTTCTCTGGTTCCGTTCCGGTAACTTTGATGTCAAATAGGCACCACGCTTTGAAAAGCCGATTTCGATAAAATAATGAAAATCGAAGCTTAATATATAGGAGCCACAGGAGTTAACGCGAAATAAAACCTCATGCATCGAATTTCCACGTACGAATCGCTGCTGGATCGCAGCAAAATCGAGACATTTCTGAAGAGCGTGGTAACAGCTAATAAAAAGTCAACGTCAAGCAAAAACGGCTTTGCTGTATGTTTGGTGAGATTGGCAGGAAACCATTTACTTTGAGCCTAAAGAGAAACTTATGAAAATCGACGATATCAATTTTTCTATCCAATTGGCAGAAATTTCCAAATGCAATAACTTACATTTTTGTTCACTGATTGGTAAAATTTTAAATTAATCGTTAAACACCTCCCATACTAAAGAACTTCAATTACTTAAATTACATGGTTGTCCTTCAGCGTATCTCTCACATGGTTGCATTATATTTATTAAATTTTGGTAATCGTGAAGTTTTTGCGTTTTGAGTAAGGTTTCGCAATGAAAATGGATGACATTGCCACACCCTTTCCACCAAATATTTTAAAAGGCAGTATACGCCTAGATCACATTGCGGTTGAGACTGTATCTACTTGTCTATTTATACCATCCCTACTAAATTAAAATCATTATTCGAAGAGTCTGTTACAGCATCACACACACACACATTGTTTATATTTTTCCAGCTAAGTTGGCATTGCAGCATATTATTAATATACTTTCAAACTTTTAATCCAATAAACTCAATTATTTTTACAACTTCACCCAAAGGAATGAACGTGTACCAGTACATCACTTGATATGGCAAAATTTTATAAACCAGAACGAATCTTTGAAAGCACCAAGTATCTTTTGACCAAATGCGTTTCGCGACCGATTAGGTGATGTTCTTCTGCTTATCTTGCTCGGTCCACCCCTTCTGGTACCTCCCATACAAATTCACCGATTTTCCGGTATTCAATTTCGTCGTAACTCCTCATCCGTATCATGCAGTTGCCCAAATTTTCATCTGTTACATTGTTGCACAATTCCTAGTAAAATTTGGCAAGCGGTCAACGTGAGCCGAATTTGACTAAATTTTGTGCAATAGATTAGACGATACGAAGCCAAGAAAATATATAGGTTAAATTTGTTATTTGTATGGAATAATATTTATATGGAATGACATACAAATGACAATTTTAACCCATATATTTTCTTGGCTCTCATATCGTCCAATCTATTGAAGAGAATTTAGTCAAATTCGGCAAAAGTTGAGCGCTTGGCAAAGTAGGTTCTCAAAATAAAAACTGAACTCATTGCCACACCCAAATGGTATCTCCCATACAAATTAATCGATTTTTCGAAATTTAATAAATCCTCTGTTATTTTTAATTAGTCGGCTGCATTAGCGCAAATTTTTATCCATAATTATTCTGTACAGTACAGGAGGAAAATTGATCAAGGAACCACTCCGCTGCTGGTAACTCCTATATAAATGACCGTATATATGACTGTATATAAATTCGACCAAACTTGCTATACATCAACCGTTTGGTAATTCAAGCTTTGAGAATGAATTGACCAATTTATCAAAATTTGCTTTTCCGCTTTAATCTCTAATTAACTTAAAGTAACTGAAGTAACTTCAAATCTCGTCAATTATATTAAAATATGCTACTGGGTAAAATGTGAAAAAAAATCGACGAAATGGCCATGCCCTTTCTGGTATTTCCCTTACAAATTACTTTATTTAATTTATTATGTTGATATCGAGTTATCCATTTTCCGGTTTCAATATTAAAATTAAATAAAAAAAAAAAACACATAAAGCTATGATTTCGATGAAACTTTTATTTCATTATAATGCTTGGATTATGTACGAAATCCAGTGTCATTCAAATGACCACCTCTTTATTGGTTGCAGCAGTGGATTGTACTTAGGTAGTTTTCGCCCATTCTTTCACACATTTCGGGCGGTATTTCGGCTATAATTTGACGAATCTTGGTTTTCAAGTACTCCAATGTTTGGGAATTATACGCGTAAACACGGCTTTTGACGTACCCTCACGAGAAAAAAGTCTAACAGCGTCAAATCGCATGAGCTTGGTGGGCAATTGACGCCGTCAAACGTGAAATTATGCTTTCTTCTCATGCTGTAAAGCCAAAATTGGTGGTCTTGTGTCGCCCGTGGTACTGTCTTGCTGACACCACATATAGTCCAGTTCACAATATTCAATTGGAGGTCAAAATAATCTGCTATCATACGCCCATAGCGCTCTGAATTGATTATCCACCACACTTTCACTAACATAAGGAGATATTTTGGCCAGTGCGTATATTGCGATGATGCACGGGCTTGACCACATCTGCATAGCTTCCAGTCTCTTCAAATTCCTTTATAATCTTGCCAATTCCTTGCACGGTAGATCGATTATGATGACCATAATCTCCCCGTAATGCACGAGCAGTGTCCACGTTTTAATCACCACTTACCGCTTTCACTAAATAAATAACACTTCACATGACAGCTATTTAACAGCTGACAGCCTTGCCACACAGGCGGTTTTGAAACCACCAAATGGTAACACGTTATCTTTCACTCAACTGCACTATATTAATTATTTGTTGAGCTCTCATCAAGTATTTGGTGTTGGTTATAAAAAAGGATTGCTCTGCCATGCCCTTTAGAGTAACACATATACAAATTGGCCGATTCAACAAAAATCGGTCTACATTTTCCCCAACAGAGGATATCAGAAAATAAAAATGTTGCTCCTTTTACTGTGCTTTAACTCAGAGCAATTTTTGCAGCAGCACAAAAGGACTTTGGCTAATGGTATACTTATATACAGGGTGGGCCATAAGGGTGTTGGCGGTTTAAATATTCAATTAAAAAAAAAAAAACTACGAAACATAAAAAAAATATATTTGTATTTTTAAAAAGTACTAGCCGACCCGGCAAACGTTGCTTTGCTTCAAATTTTATTTTTATTGGAAATGTTTCAGCCAATCGGTCTATTATAATAAGAAACACCTATATTTGCAGAAGAACTTAAAATATGTTCACTCAACCGAAATACAAAATTCTGTTTAAATACCGTTAGCAGGAGCAGAAATAATTGCTTTTTAATTTGTGGTTTGTATAGGAGGTACCACTCCCCATTGTCCAATCCTGCCCATATTTGCAGCAGCACTTAAGATATGTACACCAAACCGATGTACCAAATTTTGTTCAAATACCGTAAACAGGAGCAGAAATATTGGATATTTAATTTATGGTTTGTATGGGAGGTACCATGCCCCATTGTCCAATCCCTCCCATATTTGCAGTAGCACTTAAGATATGTACACCAAACCTACGCACCAAATTTTGT
>JAHXMU010000450.1:15297-64949 GCA_019455685.1 Philornis downsi | reverse complement strand
AGGTACCACGCCCCTTTGTCCAATTGGACCGAATTGTAAATTTAAACCATCCCGGGCACCACCCAGACGCATATGCAAAAATTTATGCAAAGCGGTCCAGCCGTTCTGGAGTTTTAAGCATCGGAACAAACCACGATTCATTTTTATATATATAGATAAGCATGGGAATTTTTAAGACTTAAAAATAATGTTGTCCAAATGGCTTCCCTCGGCTGCTTGACACTCTTGGAACCGAAGTCGCAAATTTTGGAAAACTCGTTGAAAAGTTGTTCTCGGTATTTTGTTACTTTCCTGAATAATGTTCCTCTTCAACTGCTCTAAATTGGTCGGATTATTCTCGTAGACTACCGATTTGAGGTAGCCCCATAGAAAATAATCGCATGGAGAGATCGGGGCTACGTGGGGGCCATTCAATATCCCCCCTTTTCGAAATGAGTTTTCCGGGAAAAACATTTTTCAGCAGCTCTATGGATACCCTAGCCGTATGACATGTGGCCCCATCCTGTTGAAACCACATCCTCGAGGTATTGCCTTGTAGTTCTTGCAAAGCTGGCACCAAAAAGCCTGCTAGCATGTTGCAATAATTGTTCGCTCTAACCGTCGTGAACTGAAACACGAACACGCTCCACAATGTCGGCTGATCTTGCAGAAACTGGGCGACCACGAACCGTAATTGGTACTGTTGAGCCGCTTGTTTCGAACATTCTGATCCATTTTCGTATCACATTGGCGCTTGGAACTTCACTTAAATCGTGTAAACCGTGTTCATGCCGATACAAACGTCGTGCAGTAATCACTGATTTATTGTTTTCGTAATACGCTCGGACACAAAATGCACTGCACTCCCGTGTACGGCTCCATGGCCACTAAATTTCCAGGAAGCGGCGCAGCGAACAACATATCCCCCCGCCACCCCTCGCCGCGCGTTACCGAGAAATTGTATATTTAAACCGCCAACACCTTTATGGCACACCCTGTATAAGTCAGCTCACCTGACTGAAATTTTTGTACTGGTTTGAACTTTGTTGGATTTTGCATTGAAATGATATTCAGTTTAATATCTGATATTCAATTTATTGGTATCGCATCTCAGTTTAGGATGAAGAGCAGGTTCCGACAGGCGAAGACTTCGAAAATAAAAATGTTATGACAAATGGATTCAGAACAAGAGCATTTGCCTCTCAACAAACATTTTGTAAAAGATGCTTATTTCGATTTACATTCTTTATTTTTACATTCTTAAGAATTGTCTGTATGAAATTACTAAATAAATTTTAGACATTTTAATCTCATATTCATAAACAGAAACGAGAAAGCTTTTTCTTAGAAAATTGATGATTTACAAATTTAAGATTTCTGGTTTTCAGTATAACATTGAGGTCAAAGATTATCTCTGTTTGCAATTCAATGTTCGTCTCAATTCTCCCGCTCCCACCTATTTGTTTACACAAAACAAGTCGAGCACATCTGATAATACCCAGCAACATTCGGCATTCAGTTGCGAATATTGGCGCAGATTTTCTCAGCAGACATAAAATGATACTGGAGTCTTGAGCTTTGCTTGCATATCAAATCAAAATTCAAACAAAAAGCTTAAAACTAGCTTTTGATCGGTTACCGTTGTCAGTTTACTTTCTCCAGCGAATCGCAAATGAGTTTCTGTTTATTGTCGAAAACATTTCTACATTTCTTTTGTGTATAAGAAAATTTCAATTAAAAATGACGTTGAGTAATCTGTCGGTGCAATGCATAATTGCGGGTTCCACAGCATTAGCATTAAGCATTGTGATAATAGCAGCTGAATCTCTAGAGGTGGTGTCAGCCTATAAATCAAACTCTGGTAAGTTGTAGTAATTTTTCGATCGGAAAAATAAATCTGACTGAACGACACAACATACAAATTTGTCCAAATGACACTAATTTAACTTTTTTAACGAGAGGTTTGACCAATATAGTTGTGAATATAAATTATTGCTGTTATTGCGAGATTTGTGTGATTTAACCCGCTAAAAACAGTGACGGCCATTAAGTCACATCTTCGAGTTTTTGTGATTATGATTATTTAAAATATTGAAAATGTGTATCTGGTTCACTTTACAAGGGAATGGATCAATAAATATCGAATTAACAACTACTAGTCCTTTATATCGATTCACTTTTGAGGAGTCGTTGAAGACCTGAGTGGTCCGAGAATACATTTCACATTAGAAATCTCAATGCTTACTCTACATTTGCAATTAAGTACTAGACTAGATAATATGGATATTGATCAATGTTCAATACAAATTATGTTTGGAAATTGTTCATTCATTTTGTCTTTTTTTTTTTTGGCATAAACAAGTGACCATCTACTACCGTGACTGCAAAAATATATAAATTACAGACCGTTACAGACCTAACGATGAATTTCCAATTCGATCGCTAGAGCATTTCAAACATTTAATCAAGCCATGCCAAGCCGTACATATTTGCGACCAAAATAAAATCAAATGTAAACAATGGACGCAGCGTGTTGTGTTCATCGTATAAAGACGTTCCCCCCAGAAAATTTCGATTTACATGAAAATTATTTCCACGGACATAATTTAGTGCATACTGAAAGTTGTAGATATAAACACCATTCTTTTCACCTCAGCGGCAATCGCACTAAAAGCGTTTGTACCAAAAACAAAACTTCAACTTTCAGAATACCTACCGTCCCAAATAGGTAAAGGTAGGTAGGTAAGGTAGGTAATTGTATATCCATTTTGTAAGATTTTTAGAGAAATCTGTCGTGAAATAGCCAATGACAAGAAATGCAACGATAAATTTACGTTCCTTTAATTTTAAAGTTCTGGTTCTATGGTTGTAATCAAGATTGTAACTAAGCAAAGAAAATAATCTACATACATATATTTATATATCTATTTGGCTCAATTTGGTCTTAAATTATTGGTAGAGTATTCCGGAAGGTTTAAAAGGTTTTATTTGAAGTGATAGATGGCGTTGGAGATGAGATTTTTGCAATTAATTTTTTTACCACATTAACATTTTGAAGGCAAAACAACGTTTGCCGGGTCAGCTAGTTTTTAATAAAATTTTGGAAAAAAAAATCAATTAATAAATACTATAATTTTCAAATATATGTTGCGTAGCAATCTATGCAAAGAAACTCTGTTCGATTGTAAAAGTTTGAGCTAATTTTCTTTGGTATAGAACAAAACTACAGCCAGCATATAGTAGGCAATGGTACTGTATTGTAAAGCGGCCAATTTCGGGACGGCTCCACTCTCCACTCCACTTTTTCAGCAAAAGAAGTACTGATAAGCCCGCGCCAGTTCAGTATAGTAAATAATAACTATCTGTAGCAGATCAGTGAAGCAACTACAAAACACCTACTCGTATATGTTGCTCGCACAGTAAATGTTGGGAAAACTTTCCAATAGATAGTGATGACGCTAAAGTTTAGATTGAATTTGTTGTATTGACATTAAGGATATTCAACGACATTGCTCACAATAAGAATTTTTAGTAGACACAAAAAGTCGACTTAAAATATTTTAAAATAACAACTGAGGAAGTCAGCCAAGTCAAATTCACGAGGTTTTTGAAACAAAAAAGTTTTAATATTGCATTTTCAAGAACCCACATGTTTTTTGGCAATCGCAAGAACATCAACATATAGGTATTTAAATTTTGAAGAAGAAAAAACAATCTTTCAAAAGATTTATTTTTTCATGACCTGCCAAAAAAATGAATTGATTAGGGTTAGTCTTACGACTTGCAGCTAGACGAGAATGGATGGAAAACCGAGGCACAAGGATATGAACTTACTGTAAGGAAGTTAGAACTTGTACTTTATGTCATTCAAAATAAAGTCTATTTTGCCAGTAAATGGGTTTAGAAGTTTTACACCTTTTCTCGAAACAATTACCAGCTAACTTTAACCGTAATTTCTGATTATTTTGTCGCAGTAGCTACATTACTGTCCGCTATATTGCTGTATAATTCGTTATAATATTTGCGAAAAAAAATCACCCGCTTAACTGATTCTTCTGATTGATATCTTCGCTTTCATTACGCTAAATCCAGGCAAACATATCAAGCTAAGTCTAAGGAAGAAAATATACTCCGTTGTCATACCTCTTGTGTGGAACGTCCAGAGAAAGCTGATCAATTCACTTGTTTCATAATGTTTCATATGAGTTCCACAAAACATCTCCATCTTACCTAGTTTGCTGCTGTTGTTTTTGCGTCTTCCCATGTAAGATTGCACTGTCTTAGTTCTTGGACTATGCGTATGCGTCTCCAGGTGTTCTTGCGCCTCGAGGATTCCTTTCTTGCGACGCTGTCCAGCTTTTTTGTGATGGTATGGCCGATACAACTTAATTTTCTTTGTTTTATTTGTGTTAGTATTCTAAGTATGTTCCTCATTGGTTAGGTTCCAGAGATCCATGCTGCTTAAATTGTTAAGCCAGAATATCCTGCATATGATTCTGAGGCACTTATTGAGGAATACCTATAGCTTTTGCATAATGATGTTCGATACTTGACAAGTTTCGCTTCTATACAACAAAGTTGAAGTTGCTTTTATTGCATTTTATGAAAGCTGAATTTTTAAGGCCTTGTATCGGCAAGTTTCCCTACTGGGCCTCAATCCTTTTAGTTTAATAATAAATAGCAGAAACGCAATTTTTTTATTGGAACGGCGATATACCGACTCCTAGTCCGATAACTGTATTGGTGTAAAATTACCACTTCTTATAAGCAATATATCAATTCAGCCTGTCTTTTTTTTTAATAAAAAAATGCATGTTTTAGGAATGCGATAACAGAGATATTTTAAAATTATATATAATTGCAGGTGTTGGCAAAAAATTTTAAAAACATTTTGGAAAATGTCAATGCAAGATCTTGAATTAAGAAGTTCTGTTTTCCTGCTAAGAAGCTTATGTGCAACTTCGAACTTAACTTCATTATGACCAAGGTGTATTTTCATGCAAAATGTCAGCAATTGTAATTTAAATAGAAACGCAGGCGACCGGACGATAATGCTCAGATCGACATAAATGAAGAATATATGAATATATACGAATTTTTTCAAAGAAAGTCTTCTCATTTGTAGTTGCTTTGGACATTCAACAGACCACTTTCAAAATTAATGAAATTGCTAATGTGTTCAATTAGACACAATTAAAAATGAAGTAATTTCGTAACCATTTTTTCATACCAAATAATGCGTTTTATTAAAAAAATACAAATACAAATTTAGTTGAACTCTTATTTGTAGCTTTTTTAGCGTGTTATTGTGGTTGAATGACTTATAACGGTGAACAAGTGCACTGAAATTATATTTTGAAAAGGTTTTGGTCTTCCGTCTTTTTGCCAAATACTCAAATTTTAAAATTTTGCCTTTTTTTTTTTATTCGTACTCCTCTTTAAGAAACGCATTTGATGGATATTAGCCAGGTAATGTTATTGACCTTTGCTGTTTCCGTTCCTCTTTCTTATCAAATATTCAAATTTTTTCGTTTTCTTTCTCACTTTCACAATTTTTGCCTAAATGATTGTCACTTGAACCACTTTCAAAGGAAGAGTAAAAAACAATCAGCTAAATACGACCTATATAAAAATCTACTCTAATGGTGCTTTCTTTCAGTTTTGCAAATCACAACATTGCAATACGATATAAACTTTTGGATGCGAAATAATTTCTTTTTTTTCTACTTTTGATTGCGGACTTGGACCAAAACCATAATTACTTACATAACTGTTACAAGGCGTTACGAAACTATAACACTATGTTTTTTTTGAAAAAAATTACGTTAAATATTTTTTTTCTTTGCGATCGTCCTTAAAGCAATTACCTAATATATTAAGAAGATTAAAATTATAAGACAATTTTAACACAAATGTTTAACTTTACTTTGTCAGTACAGTATGAATATATGTGAAACTCCTTTAAGTTCTCAATTTTTCTTCATTTGAATATACCTCCTTTTGTCTATAAATCGAGATCTCAATTTCATTGAAATTTACTACATGCGATGCAGGGAGCTCAAACAATGATGGGTGTCTGTATGCGAAATTGAACAAGGGGTCATGCGCCACGGTCGGTCATATTATCAGAATGTGTCTGACGAACACTTGTAAATATTTCTCAAATTGACGATAGGTATCGCCGTTAAATTGTAGTTCCAGTTCAGTGAGTCCAGAAATAGAATGCGTGCGAGATCACTGAATGTGAGAACCTCTATTGTATCCCATTCATGGGATGCAAAGGAATTATTTTTATTATTTTTTTCACAAGGGAATCTGAAGACAGATTTGCATCGTAGTCCAAAACACGTCATCCAAACACTTATAAACACTTTCAATTGGGAAATGTGTACTTAACCTCACAGCTAATTTGGTGTACGAGAATCTTCTTCTGTACATTATCAAGGGAGAATGTAAACAACGAATCAATCAGTTGTGTCTTCTTCTTTTGTTGCTTGCAAAGTGAACGCCTGACGAAAGTGTAACTATCATTGTGAACGCAGCTTTATTTTCATTTTTTTACATAGGGAGAATCCGAATAACTAAAAATGAACTTTCTAAAATGATTTTTTTCGGCAATTTCAGCGTTTTAATCGTGGTGCACTGCACTATTTTCGTAGATTTTGTCAAATCGGTGTAAACAGAATATTATACTCGTACAATAATATTATATAGTTGCTAAATATAACACTCAAAATTTAAAAAAGGTATTAGGTATTCATGTGGCACAAACCACATTTCTCATGAGTCTCTATGTAAAATGCAAATGGTAAAAATTATATAAGACAACGTTTTTTTTACCAAATTAGGACACATTCAAAACCAAAAATGATTAAAAATGTATTTTTGTAACTGCGTATACGGACAAGTTCAGACAATTTTTCAAATGATTGCTTTACGAACTCGTACTATAATGCACAGAAATATGTTTCCTCCAAGTTCAAAACAACAGCTAATCATTTTCATCGTCTTTCAGAATATTATTTGTCCCGTATAGACAGCCACTACAAGAATTTGGCTATACTTGTGGCGGTTGCACTTATTTCTACGCTTAAAATTGTTGGCATTAAAACGGTAAGAATGACAAATATAATGACATTTTGTAAATAATTAATCAAATTCATAACTTTTTATTTTCATTTTTCATTTTAGCGCCGGGCATTCCTAATAGTCCCTTGGCTACTTGCGGCCATTGGGGTTATGGGTTTCACTTTCTATGCTATGGCGTATAATATGATAACACTTCCATTTGCACATTTTGAATTTGCTTTCTATTGGATTGCAATTATTGGTAAGTTTTTGAACAATTTTACTATTTACCTTTAAGTGTAAAGCTTCATAACATCGAACAATTTTCCGTCTTTAGGTTTGGAAATTCTAATCACGTACCCGTTGTGTAAAATTTTTGGAGAAATACGCCATGAAAAGGCAAAGGAAAAGCAGACTAGCGATAAAAATACTTTCGTGAAAGTTTAAAGTGAAGGCCTTTAAGAATAATGTAACGGTGGCATTTTGGTTAAACAATTATAAAAGCAATTTTTAATCGAAATTGTAATTTTTAATCGAAATTGTAATAAAAAGTAAATTGTAATAAAAAGTAAAAAATAATTTTGAAAAATATTGTAATTTTTGAAAATGTTAAAGAAATTCTTTCAAAATATGGGTTTCCCTGTATCAGAAACGTTTAAGTTATGTGACACAAATAAATTTTGTTCGATGAAAAAAGAGAAAAAAGTATTTTTAGTTTTACTTTATTTTGATTTAAAAGAAATCTAGCAGTTTGCACCCTGGGGCCGTTTATTCGAGTCAATGCTACAGATTGTGGCATCGGAGTTATGTACTTCATTTGTGTTATTACTTACTTATTTATCCCTTCAAAGAATCTTTTTAAACCGCTGCAAATTGTTCCTAAGAATCCACTTTCTTCTGCAAAACTAATTTGTGAGTGAATTTTGATTTAGCCCGAAGTGAGCGATTTTATTTCCCAAAGTCTGCTTTTTGGTTTCCAGCGGCCAAAAATTCTCGGTGTTTCTTAAAATTGCTGTTGTTTAATTTCCGAACAATCTATTATCATCGATCCTTCGTCTGCATTGGCGATTTTTTCACCAGCAAAATCATTCGCAATAGACAGGAGCCGATAGAACATAATGCGTATGACCTTGCACTATCCAAATAGAACACAATTCCTCTCTTATTGGTCGCAGCTAGCTGGTTCAGGTCCATTCATTCCTTCCGACGATCTAATTGTTAATATTACAAGTCCGCATTAAGGGTTTGGCCGCAGCTCATAGTAAATGAGTCCTTGCCAATCCCACCCAAACGCTTCAGGGCCATTCTTCCCAATTGCTGATAATAAAGGTCTGAATTAAGTGTTTAAGCCACCAGCACTTGAAAAAGTGATCCCAAACGGTTTCTTTTGCAATATCTAGCTCCTGGGCAATCAAAACAGTGGCTACATGATTGGCTGTTACATTATTACGAACATAAACACTGTTCGTTCACATTTTCAGTCGCCTGGCTTGCGTTTTGGACTTTATAAAAGAAAAACTGTAAAATATTGTGGCCTTTCTCTTTGCTGGTGTCCGTCTTTGAAGCGCATTCAAACAGTAGTGGTTCAAGCAATTAAAAGATTGTCTGAGTAGTCTTATCCTATTATGGTGGCTTACAAATTTAGTCTTGTGCCGAATCTACATTTGGAATCATTTGCACCATTTGGAATTATTTCCAATATATTTTCAAGAATTAAAGCAGCTATTCACTTATTTAAAGCAACATACTCGTATGGTGGTGGCTGGTCATCTAACCTCAAACACACGATGAGTCGGTGTATCGTCCAAGATGGTACTTCATACGGGGGTTACAGTTGAAACAAATTGTGGGGGAAAAAGTAGGAAACAACTTCTTCATACAATTACGAAACAAAACTTTTGAAAAAGTGATATTTTTCAAGTTTTTTTTTCTGAAATGTATCAAGTAGGTAGAAGCCAGTATAGAATTTTCTGTAGCGGCTTGCATATACTTTACGATATGTGCCTTGGCTGATAAGTCTGGGAGAGGTGTAAGAAATCGCTATTTTTTTAACAAAAAATACTCAGAATTAAAGCTCGATGAAGAAGAAAAAGTATACGTTTCTGAAGTCCTCTACTCAGAAATTATAGACAGTCCACCGATTTTGTACGTATAGTTCTATAAGAGGCGTGGCAACGCAGCCTATTTTTCTTTCCAGAACTAAGTTTATTAAAGACTTATGCTAACTTACTCTTGCTAACTTACTCGTACATTGAGTTTTGTGCAATTAAATGAAAAGTATGAATCTAAGGTTAAATTATAAAACATGTGTGCGGATTACAACGGAAAAATTAAATCTTGACAAATCGATCAATTAGAAGAGTAGGTGCCAGAAGCAGTGTAGCAATAGCCCACATTTTCTTTCTCACAACCAACATTTCATGAAGTCTACCAAATTTTGACCGAACTCAGTGCAATTGCTTGAAAAACGTGAAGCCAAATTTATATGGGTTAAATTGGTTATCTGTATGGAAGACACCGGAAATGTCGTGGTTACTTAGTAGATTTTCTCAAAATTTACGGGGAATTATAAACCAATGTAATGACACTAAATTTAGACTGCTGCAGCCTACAGTTTAGGAATTACAGAGGAGAGATTAAGGTATCAGAAGAACATGGCGGTGTAGTCCATTTTTATTCTGGTTGAATTTAGTGCAACTGGATTATTTATTGGAGGTTCCAGAAGGGGCACGGTTAATTCGTCAATTTTTTCAAATTCTACCAATGCAGTGGACAAACATTTTGGGTTACAGCAAGCTACGAGAAAGGAATTACAGGGAACAAATTGAACGAAAATCGTCTAATTTCTGTCTGAGGCACCAGATGTGGTACATCGATATAACCCATTTATCATCTTAAGCTAAGATCTCACAGAATTGTAGGTTGTGCCATATTTAAGAAGTTTTGTAAAGTCTTTCAGACAGCCAGACAGACCGACATATCACTCAATCGAAAGACATACATTTGTTGATTTGGTTTTTTAGACGTTTCCTTGTGGGTGTTAAATTTTCGCTATATCATATGATTCAATCCTTTGGATGGAGATTGAATATAGTTATTTGATATTTTCCAAAACGGTAAAATTTGATGAAGTCAGGAAGGAACATCCAGTGGAAATTTTGTTAGACACGATACGATATATTATGAATGGATAGAATACATTTTCGCCACACCGACTTATCTGACAATGAATCAGTATAAATAGACTGTAATGCATATAAGATTCGACCCGTTCGAATATTTTTTCGCCTCTAATTTAGTCTCGATTAACTTACAATTAGACCGTTTTTAATATTTCATACCGTGACGTACCGTAACATTGATGGAACAGGAAAAAGAAATTACTCAGAAGTAAAAACGAAACAAAAAAACAAACAAAATATAAATTTTGTTAATCGTATATTGAATCAAAGAAAAGAAACATTTTTTCTGAGAAAATTGTTGATTTACCAAGTTTAATATAATTTCTGATAGGGGTCAGAGATTATCTCAGTTTGCAGTCCCAATTCGTCTTCATCCAATTTTTGTGTATTCTAGATGAGCCGAGCATTTATGATAGCATTACGAACTCTCAGCAACAAATTGGGAACTTTAGCTTTCATTCTCTCTGTACTTTCTTTAGCTTTATTTAATGTAAAAAATATTGGACAAAGAGCTTAAAACCGGCTTTTTCGTTGATTGCCAGCAACAGTTTAAATTCTCAACTCGATCGCAGCAGCAATACTCGTATTACGTTTCTGTTTCCTTTTTAAAAAAAACTTTCTGTAGCAGCAGTAAAAACATTATGACGTTGAACAGTCTGTCTACACAATGCATAATTGCTGGCCACATAACATTAGCATTAAGCATTGTGAAAATTATAATTGAATATGGGGAATTGTGGGTAGTTCTTCGTATGGATTCTGGTAAGTTGAGGAAATATTTTCAACTAAGCAGCGAGTGCACCTAAAAAAAACATTTAAACGTGATGTAAGATACAAGATTTGAGCTACATTTCATTAAAATCAAAGGTGATAATGACGAAACTTCGAAATTTTTTGGATGGTACCGAAACCTTGATTTTTTCTCATAACCGACTGTTTGTGGCCATTTGAAATCATTGCTTCTGATTTGAACTTTCACTCGCCGAGCAGACAATAAAACAAAATAAATAAATAAATATTGCGGATTTTAGCGATGATTGCCACTTTTATAGCTTTTCACCCAGCAGCACACAGACGTTTTGCTATAAATATTAATCAGTCGACTTTGATTTTATTGGTCGTCTAAACTTTCATGTAATGATTATTGTAAGAAACTCTATTTTTGCATTTGCGTTTGCTTTAGTCATCTTCATAAATAAAAACCTCCAATGAATTATGCGCAATATTTGACTGTAAATAAAAGCAGGAAATTGACAATCTGTCTCATAGATTTCAGAGTGGAAGAAAATGTTATGATGTCTATGAAGAAAAGTTTACGTTACAAATAAAGTTTCAACTGAGCAACCTGCTAACGTAATTGCGATTATTCTCAATAAGTTTCTTACGATATGTTTTGGCATAAGATTTAAACAAATTTATGGTCCATTAAACTTAAATTCATGCAAATAAGCGAGGCTGACTGTTCTCAGAAAATTGATGATTTACCAAATTGAAGATGATTTCTCTTGAGTCAGAGATTGTCTCAGCGGTCCTCTCAATTCGCCCGCCTTCAATTTTTGTCTACACAAGACGAGACGGGTATTTCCCGACAATCAATCGAGAAATTTGATTGGAATCTGCCTGCAGACGTTCAACAATGTTATATTATATTTAGCTTTGTTTAAATACTGGAGCGAAATATAAAACAAAGAGCAGTAAACTGGACTTTCATCGGTTGCCAGCGAGCAGTTTACCTTCCTTTCTAATATTGGATCGCGATCGCAGAATTGGTTTTGTGTTTATTGTCAGAGACGTTTCTTTGAAACGCAACAACAGTATTACAATAAAATGAACAGTGTATCGATACAGCGTGCAATTGCTGTCTTCATTGGCGTTAGGTGCCTTAAGGATTCTAAATAAATTTATAAATTTATGGTGCGATATGAAAAATTGCACTATTCAGCGGTCATCACAAAACATTTTGGAATATTGCTTAACTACATTTGTATAATAGAAATCCATTTTAATTCTTCAAATGCAATAAACAAAATTATAGTAAATTGTACTATTTTTGATCGAAATGAAAATTTTCTTATAAAACTTTGACGAATTCTTGGCTACTGCAACCTTCAGTTATAAAACGAGAAACTAAATGAATAATTTCTGCTCTTTCCGAATCTTTCCCATTTTTCCAATTTGTAAGAACTTTAGTTTTTAACGCACGCTTATTTAACTTAAATTGTTTCGACGCCGCCGGAGGTCACCGAGTGCGGAGGTTTTGAACGAAAGTTGTTGATGATTGTATGTAAGTAAATCGCAAAAATTCATATTTCAACCAAATTGTCCAGTTTTTTTAGAATATAAAATTTGTAATTTATAAAATTATCCTAATCCTTGTTACAAAGTCCAAACACAATTGTCAAAAATTGATTCGTTCAAAGGATAGTGATTGGCGAAAAATTAAAATTATTACAAAATTTGATGCAACAGAAAAAAGAAATTATGTAGAAAAAGTGGAGCTCTATTAATCTTTCTAAAATTTCAGGATATTACTTTTTAAACAAGAAAACCAAACGAAACAGAATTATTGTCTTCATATGTTTAAAATCAAATGAAAATCAACTTTCTGGAACGAGAAATGCAAAAATTGCCAAAATCTGGCGAATCAGAAAACGACAAAAGTGTGTTTTTTTATTTTTTTGGTAGTTCGGGCCATAATTTTTGTTGCAAATGCAAAAAAGCGAAACAAGTATACGTTCAAATTAAACTTTGTGGAAGAACAGGTGCTTGGGAATACAAATTTCATATTGATCAAATTCTGCTTCAACTTTATATTTCTAGCGCAGCTTTTTGCATTAGTGTTTGCAAATTATGGAACAGTCATGATATAACACACATATATAAAAACACACATACATGAACTATATATAGATCCATTTTTAAGCGAGGCACAAAAAAGTATTGTTTGATTCCCTACAAACATCGCGCTAAGAGGAAATAATAAATGTATTCATTTGTATGAAGTTTGGTGTAAAAGAGCGTGTTGTAGTGTAAAGAGATTTCAAAGTCCTTAGATTAGTTTATGTTGAATGCGCCAAAAGGCATCTGAATTTTGCAAAATTTCTCACTTTAAGGGAATATTAGAAATGTATCAAGTGGTGGTCAAGTTAGATCAAAACTGAATCATCCAATAGGATGTTGTAGTGTGCTTATTATTATTATTATTATATAGATCCTTTCATATGGTAGGCACAAGAGGGCGTGGTTCGATACCTATAGATTGATTTGTATGTAGGGTACCAGAATGCATATTCCGATTCCGCCTAAATTTTGCACACAAAGGAAGACTATTCTAAATTTTATTGAAATGACATCATCTACTTGAGAGCTACAGTGTGACCAAATTTAGAAGAGGGATCGACGGATTCTTTTATATTGAATGTTCAAATTTCATACTTGAATACAACCTAATAATATATTTATGCAAATTTTGTTCTGTAAAGATGGTCTGATAGAGCTTATTATTCCATTTATGTGGAAGATACCAGAAAGCTTAGTCCTAACTCACGAGGGCTATGTACCAAATTCCATTTATCTGCAACCATTATTTTTATTTTTGTGCAATTGTAGTATTTTTCCGAAGCAGAATGTGTTGGTTTCAAACAATTTCCTTTTAGTCCTTGTAAACTTTTGAAAAATGAACCACTTTTTTGGCCGGAGAAACAATAAAAAATAGTTACGTTAATCTTCAGCATCGAACGCAGCAAAATTAATTTCCGGGATGCTCCGATAAAGATCTAGTATTTGTTCTTCGGTTACCAGAACTTATTTTAAAATATCAGCGCCTTAATTCTTATAAAACATAGTCTGCCGGTTTCCAGAAAATTCTAAAGGAAGAGTAAATGCAAAAGTTATTAAAGTTGGCTTACATACTTTCCATTCTACTTAGTTTAAACAATAAAAATTGTATTGACAACCTCAACTAATCGCATTCGTTGACTTTTCAGAACATAAATCGGAATATATATTTAGACACGGCTGGAAATTGGCGGCCTACGTAGCAGCTGCCATTATTTCTATCCTTTATAAAATTGGCATTGCGAAGGTAAAAGTCCTAAATAAAAGATAATAACATGAGCTATTAAACAAATTACTTACATTTCCGTACTTACAGAGGCGGGTATCGCTATTGATTCCTTGGCTGTTGGCGATCTTCGGAGTAATAATTTATGCTGCCTACGTTACTGTGAGGTCTCTGCTAACAGTTAGATTTGACTATCTTAATTTCGCTTCATTTGGTGTTATAACTTTTGGTAATTATCTGGACAATTTCGTTGACTTTTAATTATAGAGCTTTATAATTTTGAAAAATTTTCTATCTTTAGGTTTGGAAGCCCTTATTTTGTATCCATTGTTTTCCCTAATTAAAGAAATACGTCGTGAGAAGGCCGCTGACAAAGAGAATAAACAAACATTCGTTAGACTTTAATTAAGAAAGGCGCAAAGGCATCAACCCAGGTGTGAGTGGAGAAGACGACACATTAATTTTTTTAAAAATAGCCACAAATGTAAAACAAAATTGTAAATTAAATTAATAAATTTCAGTAACATATTTCAGAGTACAGTTAATAACACTATACAAAAAAAGTGAATTTTTGCTGTGTGAGTGAATGATATCTGCTATAAACGATTATATTGCCAAAGAATGTTGCCAAACCACACAAAAAAAATCATTAGAAAGCTACACTATTTCTTAAAGAATGGTTAACAATAAATTAACCAAGTCGCATAGTGTGGAATGTACCTGTTCGTTAAAGGAGAAGTAATGTCCTCAATAAATACGGTGGTTAAGTCATGATTGCGGTTTTGTTTTTGGCCAACAACTCACGCACAAGCATCGATGTGTGAGCTGTTGCGTTATCATGGTGCAAAATCCATGATTGGGTTTTCCACAATTCTGTGCGTTTCTGACGAATTGTTTCGCGCAAACGGTACATAACTTCAAGGTAGTATTCCTGATTGCCCGTACGACCTTGTGGCAAGAATTCATGATGCACCACGCCATTGCTATCGAAGGAAACAGTGAGCAAAACCTTCTCATTTGACCGAACTTGACGTGCTTTTTTCGGTCTTGGTCTGTTCTGAACGCTTCCATTGAGATGGTTGGGCTTTGGTTTCAACGTTATAGCCATAAAACCATGATTCGTCACCAGTTATGACCTTTTTGAGGAAATCTGGGTCGTCGTTAACGGCGTTGAACAGCTCCTGAGCGATGTCCATGCGACGTTGTTTTTGCTCAAAATTTAGCAATTTTGGAACAAACTTCGCTGCCGCACGTTTCATGCCTAAAACATCCTAAAATATTTAATTTAATTTTTTACACAAAACTTGATACAGTTTCTTTGATCAATTTTTGCGAATAGTAAAAAATCGAAGAGCACACCGAAACTCGACTAACCCTTTTATCTGTCAAAAACAAACTGACAATCCAAAATTACTCATATTGTCAACATATATAACAGACATGTGTACCAATATAACAGAAAAAATACGAAAATCGAATATATGTAACTCACGAAATTTGAAAATAACGGTTATTTTTTGATCACACCTCGTATAGGACCACTTGTGTTCCATTGAACCTTGGAATTTTATATCGAATTATAGTCAGATTGTTAACAGCATCCTACACGACCTAATCTCACGTACAATGCTACGACTTATCATAGCCTGCAATGGAGAAATGTAAATTGACAGGTATCCCCCCCTGGTTTTATCAGCTACTACGCCGCAATGGTTTTAATTAACGAATTAATAGCAAAAATGCTGAAAAAACTTGAAAAGTATTTTTCAAAAGGCATGGTTGCTAACTGTATAAAATTCCGACCGGTCTTATTGCCCCACTTATAAGCCATAATGTTGCGGGTTAAATACCGATTTATAGCCAAATAAGTATTGTCTTCAATTAGTGAATAAAAATACGTTGAAAATGCCCATTAATAGTGGACCCCCTCGGTACCGGTACATTGGATTTAAATCAACGTACAAATGCTAAGAATATTAGAGAAATTCTCAAAAATGGTTATTTTTCCAGAAGTGTATTTAGTTCATTTTTGAAAAATATTTTCCCTACTAAACGAATTCAAATGTATCTGATTTAATCCAATTCAATTTTATTTTATATAACTAATTGGTGTTGAAGATGATAGACCGTAATTGACCTTTATCAGAAAATTATTCATTGCGGCCTGAAGGGTTCAAGTGGGATCACCTCAATAATTGTTTTAATGGAGGTTTCATTTTGACGTAGCCCTGTACGAAAGAGTCTGGTGCAATCAGATCAGGTGACCTTAAGGCCCAGCGGAAAGTAGAGTTTCTGCATATTAATTTGTTTGGGAATTTTCGTTAGAGCTCTGCAGTAACCGATTCGGCTATGTGTGCAATTGATTGATCTTGCTGGAACCAAACGCGGTTGAAACGGTTACGACTTCGACACACTTCTGGGTAAAAAAAAGCATTCTACATCTGTAAGCAGCATTCCCCGTTGACAGTTACTGTTACATCGTTTTCTACAAAGAAGTATGGTCCCAAATGCACCTTGATGAAACTGCGCGAAAGCAGTGACTCGTTCTGGGTGCAGTTCCGCCTCATGGAGTATTTCTGGATTAGACTGACTCCATATACATCACCTTTTGCTTGCTTACATGCATTAGATATACACAAGCAGTTTATCAAGTTGTTGTCTTCTTCGGCCATTTCTGTAATTTTTTGACAAAATTCCAGTCGAATAGGTATGTCTAGAGGGTTTAATATGCTTGTAATTTGGGCTTTGAACGGAAACAAGTTTAAGTCATCATGAATTATCCGTTGTAATGACCATCTGTAACTCCAATTTGCGCCGATAATTTTCTAGTCGAAATGCGATTGTGTCTCAAATCTGAACACAGGGAGCTCGACGGTGCGGTCTTCGTCTGACGCTTCCAGATACAGCAAGCATGTTTACCAACCTTATAATGGTCGATCTACTCGGGGAGTCCCGCCAAACTCCTGCCTAAATTCCTTTTGAACGAAAATGAAGGAGTGCAAAGCATGGTTGTACCATCCAAATCCTCTTTTTGGTATCTCAAGTATTCGTTTTAATAAATCTAAATAGTAACCGGTCAAATAAAAGAAAACCAGCCGATTACTCACACAGAAAAAAAACTTTATTATATTTTTTGTTTGCAGCACGATTCGTGCGCCACTCTGTATAATGACATTGCCAGTT
This sequence comes from Philornis downsi, assembly GCA_019455685.1. Taxonomy (NCBI): domain Eukaryota; kingdom Metazoa; phylum Arthropoda; class Insecta; order Diptera; family Muscidae; genus Philornis; species Philornis downsi. Next base: position 47,474 of record JAHXMU010000450.1, on the reverse strand, counting down.
TTTGAAGTAGAATCTCATATGTGTCAATATTTTTAATATCCCGGCTGTTCTTTAGTAATTATGCCATTTTCTTATTAGTATCTTTATATTACCACCAAAGATAATTTTTAACTAAAATTGTTCAGCCGATTATAGGTAAGCTATTATCGATCGCTTCAGCACCTAAATTTGCATAGGATTAAATTTGCTCTATCTGTGACTTTCAGATGCATTTTTGTCGACATTTCAGCCTCCTTAAGCGGTTGATATGCTATCGTAGTTCCAATAGATACCGGAAAAAGCAAACAGACGAACTTGTTTAAATCGATCTGCAGTTTTACGACGATCAAGGAAATACTTACTTTTTGGTTTCTCAGGTCGAAATTTCTGGTTGTTAGAAATGCAACTAACATGAACATTTAAAAAATACTTGTACATATAAAATTTTAAGCACCCTTTTTGCCTATTGCCTTACAGTTGAATCGAAATACATGAAATGTCATTATAAATTGCCAAAGTTGAGAATTCATAACCTTTATTTTCACTCATCCTTTTGGTCAATTTAATTGAAGACTCAGTTTAGATTATTAAAAATAAACTGTTTATAGGCCAGAATAAAACAAAATGAAGTAAAAAGCAGTGGTGAAGCGCACAAATTCTACGAAGAGTTAGAGGTAAATATTGCTTCCTCGGTTCCTTTAAGGAAGATTATGGCCATCTAGCCATGAATATACAAATTGTGTTGCATGAAGCAAAAAGGTAAAAATTGCATCTTCCCTTTCAATAAAAACATGACAATCTGATCACGGGTATGCAGATGGTCCGGCAAGTATGAAGAAAACAGCTTTGATAGTTTCTAGCTCCAGAAATTCTACAACTATCGGCGACTGCATAGGCGAACACCATGATTGCATCAAATATCACGAGGTGAGCCTTTTGTCCTTACCAAACAAAGACCTGTCGAATACGTTTTGTGTACGACTAACGCTTGTTCTATCTAACCAGATACATTGGAGGTTGTCAACGTGCCTTCATATATAAGCATTGCGGCTAATCCTGAAGGAAAAATGTTGATACACCTTTGCGGACCGGCGCGAAGTATTCAGTGGATCAATCAAAGTATTACGTAGCGCGCTAGTTAATCGCGCGATTTACTCAACTTACTCAACTATGATAAAGAGAAAGGCAGCAGCGAACACAACGAGCACAATCTTAAACAAAAGCCACATGCTGACGATAACAATATCGATAACTACAATATGTTACTGCGACCTTCTCAAGAACTATTAATTGATTGCAGTCGGCTGCAAACGAAAATAAAATTAAGCTATCTGTATAAGTTGAGCCAAAGGTCCCAGCACGAGAAGTCCACTGGTCGACGTAGGAAAATATGTACCATTTTTTAATGTATTTTTTCAAGTTCAAATAATTCAACTATTTATATTTAGAAAGAACCAAATGGAAATCAAAAATACATTTAAGTGCTATTTCCTCGACCTTGTGCAAAGAAGAGACGAAAGCAATGTTTGGAAAATTGAGGCAGGGAACATCTGGGGTTGCTCGCAGTATATATGTGTAGTTTAATATGCTGAACATTGGCAGAATCTTTGTAATTTAAAGTAACAAGTGCTTTCAATTATAAGGGAGCCAAGAATATAGTTTGGGACACATCTCCAATTTAATGCAAAGCCTCTACTTACTCATTTGAACATAAGTATTGTGTTTGTGGTGCTGGTAGTAATACGTGGATGATGTCATCTTTTTGCATTCTCTGAGCTTATGCGGATTTTATTTGTATGTGCACTGAAATGGACCCATTCTTTAATAGCTATTCCGAATATCAGATTGAGAGGTATTTACAAGGCTTATCGATTACCCCGATTATTAAAAATGCTTGTCTGCATAAAGAGGTGGCTGCCCCTGGAAGAAAGATAGATGATTGGCCTCGTGGCTATTGCCCACGATCATATATGCGATAATCAAGTGTACTTACCCTCATGTCACTGTCAGCCTTTCCGTACGTGGGCTGCTCTCGATATATCGAAAATGTTAATAACAAAGAAAAGAATTAGGTATGGTGATTTCAGATGAAAGAAATTGTTTGTAATGAGATGAAGAGCGGCGCAGAGGAGGGCAATCAAAACTCCATTAGAAGGACCAGGTTTTTGGGAATTTGTGACAAACTCCATGCGGATTATGATCTATGAATTTTTAAAGGTCTCCTTATTAGGTAAGTTTTCTGAACAAAATTGAGGTTTGATTTCTAGCTTTTTTTACAGAGTTCTCTCATATTGATTTCCGCGTACGAGTATTGTTTTATTAAATATTTAGCAAAATATTGAAAATGATTAAATTCCTTAAAATACATCAAAAATTGTCGTATATCTAAGATAGACAAAAATGGAATAGTTTCAATCCCATTGTAAGAGATTTCAGTATATTATTTCGTTGAATATTTGTCAAAATGTTAAAAATGATAAAATTCCTTAAAAGGTATCGAAAACTGTGGTACATTCAAGATGGTCATGTATGGAATTGTTCCAGTCCTATTAAGAGTTTGGAGGTTTAAGAATTCTTTTGCTTTAAAGTTTAGTTCCTCATATATAAGCCTCATGCGTCGCCTACCAGCTTAGCAATGTGCAAAAATCGTTGGCTAAGCGAAATAAATTTAATAATTATTTCTGACAAAGTGTAAGATTATTTCTGTCTCTCAGTATACACCACGTGGGTCAGAGGTTATCTGTGGATGGAATTTAAGCTCTCCCCTTTGAGGTTAAAAGAGACGAGATCTATAGACATCTTTGCAGTGATCTCATTAAAACATTGCAATTATTTACTAGGGTTCTCTCAGCGTAATATATTATTGATATGCTGACAAATATTTGTCTTTGTTGTACATTAAAGTGAGTCGCCTTTCATTCAGAGCTTCTTAGTGGTTGTTTACATCATTTTTCGGATCATCGTTTAATTTCCGTTTACATACAATCAAAAATAAAAAAAATATTAAAATAAGATAACAACAATATGAAGTGGGATAGCAACTCTGTAGAATGCCTCATTATCGGCTCAGTTGCTTTGGCATTAAGTGGTCTGCTCATCTTGACTGAAGTTGAAGAATTGTGGGAAGTCTTTCACGATGATTATGGTAAGTTGGGAGAAATCACAAAGGGGAAAGAATGAATCCCCTAAGGGAGATGATTTCAAAATGGAGACCACATCTACGTACAAACGTTAAGAGCTTGAATTGTCAACTCAATTCAAATAACCTGCTTCTATTCGATTGGCGGATAATTTCTACAAATACTGTGTAGCTTATGAATTTTGCCTTTAATTCATAATTTATTTTTTAATCCGTTTGAAAAGTAGTAGATTTGTACATCTTCACCCGAAGGAATGAAACTATATATCATTTAATACGGCAAAAGTGTAACACACCATGCGACACGTTTAAACGTCGTATCTTTTAACCGAATGCATTTCATGACTTTTTAAATCGATTGAATGAGTTTTTGCAGCAGGTGGATACAATAACTGCTGTATATTTTTATGGAACTTCCTAAAATTTGAAACAGCTTTTAAAGATCGCAGCCGGGGAATGTAAACGGAGTATATCGGTCCATCCCTCTGGTACCTCCTATAAAATCGATTCTTTCTGGTAGCATCAGGAAAATAAACAATATTTGCCTATATCGAAGCAAAACTGTAAAATAAGTCGTATTTTCTCTTTGCCATCTAGTGTAAGCCGTTCTTTCTTATACAGCGTGAAATACAGATTACTGAAACCATCTATTGGAAGGAAAATGAATTTTTGTTTGCTGTACCTTGTACGATGGAAATTGATAGAAAGAACTGGTTTAAACGTTTTATATTGGTATCAAATTATGGCAAAAGATTTCAATTTTTGTAGAAAATTTTAGTAGTTTATTTCAGAATGTATTTTAAAGCATTGCCGATATATACATACTCGATATATATATATATATATATGCACGAAGTTCTTCGATTTGTATAAAGTACATATAAGTAAAGGTATATACTAAAACTCCGACTCAACACAAATACGCTATAAAGATATGCAATTTCTAATTCTAATTCTCAAATATGCGATTTCAAAAGTTTACATGCAGCTATATGTTTCCCTTTATTAAGTATTTTGGAAAAGACATTTGCAGCATTTCCTGAGGCTGCGACGTAATTCACACTTATTTCATTCGATTGGTATTTGCCACGTCTTTGTGCAACGGGATTTTTGACGATAAACTGAGTACCCTAATACCTTAATGGTTGCAATATAGGTAGGTTTTTGAAATATAGGTTTTTCTTAATTTTGAACTCAGACTTTCTTCACCAGACTTCTGAGAAATGAAACTTCTTTGGCTCTTTGACACAAAGCAATATATTCCACTTCCATTGTAAGGTGAGAGAAAGGGTACGTTGTTTCTTTGATTCCTGTGCTATAGGTTCATCTGCTAAAAATAAATCAAATAAACGGTATGATTTCGGATCACAATCATCCGTTGCCCAATCCAAGTCAGTCAAACATATTAATTTGTCATTATTACTCTGATATTTTAACGATGCTTTAGATGTTAGCTTCAAATATCTAAGTGCATGTTTTGCTGCAATAGAGTTCTGGTGTGCGAATTGAGATAATCTTAACACAATGTGCGAAATATTAGGTTTACTGGTAACTGCCAAATACATCAATTCTCCAGTAAGTGACTGATATTGTTTAACATCCAAATTATCACAATTCTCTTTACATTTTTAAAAACTGATGTCGTTTTCAACTGGTGTTGATGCTGGATTGCAGTCTGCCATATTTCACTACATAATCAATTGCCCAGTGCAACTTGCTTGATGAATGGTCATTGGACCTCTATCGCCGTCCTTATAGAGATATGATGTTTATGTTATACCCACCATTCATTACATACACGCAGTTGTCCGATTTGCATCTTTTAAATCCTATCAAAATCTGAATGTTTGGCATTTTTCTATTCCATTCTCTTCCAGATTGATTGAGACGGTATAATGAACGATTTAACTTTTACGCTTTATGGGGATGTTGTGTACATATATTTTTAAAGAATGGTGGTTGTCTCATAAATACTTTTGCATCCAAATCAGGATGTCCACATGGTTTACCACTAACTGATATTTTACTGCCAACGCCTACTCAAATCTTATCGTGGAATGCCGAACCACTGGAACATATGATTCTGTATAGCAGACGTTATCTTTCTGCGAATATCCAGGGGTGATCAACCGTGCTTCGTATTTCTCTATGGAATTGCGTTTAACCACAAAAATTCATTTACAATCAATAATATTTTTACCATTTTGTTTGTAGACCAATTTCCAGTTATTGTTTTTAACCAATGTATTAAGTTCTGCTTATGTTGCCGCTTTCCATAGTTCCAAGTCAGTAAAAGATTTAAGGTCTAGAATTATACAAAATCCTTCCGACTATTTCAATGCGATGAGAAGCCTATGTCGACAAAATTCTAGACTAATAAAATAAAATACAGAACATCGTTCTTAGTTTATCGCGTGGGAAAAGTCCGGGTTGTGATGGAATTTCTTCAGTCATCATACTAGAAAGTCTTCACATTCTTACCCCATTTTTAGTAAATATATTTAACGGTGTTATCGACAATTCAGTGTATCCCGACATACTGAAAGTACATCAAGTTGTTCCTATCCCAAAAGAACTCAACGTTTCAACTGTTGACAACTACAGGCCAATTGCGGTTTGCCAGTAATTAACAATATATTTGAACGAATATCACATAATCAAATATCAGGGTATTTTGAAGAAAACAATTTATTAAGTGGCTTTTAATATCGATTCAGGAAAAGGTGCGGTACTGAGGAAGCTGTCATAAACGTAGTCAATTGCATTTGTACATCTTTGGACGATGGCTTTAAAGGTGCAGTTGGAATTTTTTATGATTTTTCCAAAGGATTTGATCTTATTGATCACGAAATTTTAATTCAAAAATTTAAATATTATGGTGATTTTTCTCTCATATCAGAAATTGCACGAATAAATAAATTATTTTTAAACCCTGATAAAACAAATCGTATACGTTTTAGACCATATAATGTTCACAGCAGGAACTTAGTTGTCCAGGTCGATAGCATAGAAATCGGAGAAGTCAATACTATAAAATAAATTGTATAAAAAATTGTATAAAAATATTATACCTTCAAAGTAACCTTTCTTGGGATCGTCACATTCAACACTTGAAAATGAAGTCAGCACAAGCTCTCGGACTGTTATATAAATTCAAGAATAAATTTGACCGAAATACTAGATTACTGATGTATCGGGTTCAGTCAGAGGCATTGAAAATAGCGACAAATCTTCCTGACATTTTCGTCTGTTTCCTTATACAGGGTGGGCCATATGAGTGTTGGCGATTTAATTCTTCAATTTCTCGGTAACGCGCGGCGCGGGGTGGCGGGGGGATATGTTGTTCGCTGCGCCGCTTCCTGGAAATTTCACCATGGAGCCGTACACGGGAGTGCAGCACGCATTTTGTGTCCGAGCGTATTATGAAAACAATAAATCAGTGATTACTGCACGACGTTTGTATCGGCATGAACACGGTTTACACGATTTAAGTGAAGTTCCAAACGCCAATGTGATACGAAAATGGATCAGAATGTTCGAAACAACCGGCTCTACAATACCAATTATCAAGATCAGCCGACATTGTGTGTTCGTGTTTCAGTTCAGCGAAATCCGCAACAGTCAACACGTAAGAGAAGTCAGTCTTTGGATGTCAAAAGAACAACTTTACGACGAATTTTGAAACGTGATTTGCATTTGAAGGCTTATAAGATTCAGATAGTCCAAGAATTAAAACCCGATGATGCCAATAACCGACTTAACTTTGTCAATTTGATGCTAGAGCGGTTCAACAACGTGATTTTTAGTTTTGGTAAAAATGGTCTTTATGTTAATATTTTCCTGAAATATGTAATATTTTAATATTTCTTAATAAATTAATTAATATCTTGTAAACCAAACGATGTTTCTGAATTTTTTCTTTTGTGATATATCGTAAACTGAAAGATGTTACAAAGTAATGAAATATATTAAAATTTGGGTCATATATATTGGAATATAATGTACAAAAAAAAAAAAAAAAAATTCACAACTTGCAATGAGAATTTTTGGAAAAAAAAATAAAAAAAACTGGGAAGACTGGAGGCCATATTCGTCTAATGAAATAAAAAAACTATGTATGCCGTGTACATTGAATCCGCAGCGAGTTACTCAACCATAATTTATTTCTTAACCGAATTTATCGTAATAATGATATTGACATTTCAGCCAATAAATCGGACTCTATAGTGGTACACTCTAGTAAGTTGGTGGTCTATGTGGCGGCTGCATTAGTTTCCATCCTTAAAATTTTTGGCGTTACGAAGGTAATCGAAAGAACTAAAACATTAAATTAGACATATCATTGCATAAACTAATGTCTTCTTTACGTCATTAGCGGCGGGCTGTCTTACTGATTCCATGGCTGCTGCTAGCATTTGCGGTCGTGTCATTTACCATATACCTAATCGTGGGAGTCCTAATGACTCTTCCCTATGGCCATATTGAATTTATTTTTCATGTAGCTGGTCTTATTGGTAACTACGATCTGCATTATAAACTAGGTATAGTTAACATTTCATTATTTTTAGGTGTCGAATGTCTGGTTATATATCCCCTCTGCGCGCTCTTTGCTCAAATACGTCGTGAAAAAGCTAAGAAGTTGAGACGCCAGGCCCGCATTAAACGCTTGGCTGTAGATGTATAACCTAAGAATATAAATTTCTCTAAATAATAGTATAATCACTGAATAATGTACATAATCCTGCACTCTAATTGAAGACTTGATGCTGATTGAATAAAAATAATGAAAAGCGGTGCGGGGGCGGCAATACTACAGCGACTATATAAACCACGTGATGTTGCAAAGTTTAAAGGATAATTTTCAAAATAGAAATTTAGTATATATATGGATTAAATATCGTAGTCAAGTACTTAGACTTACTACTAGCATCGGAAATGTGTTCCCACTGGATGGTTCAAAAGATGTACAAAGCAAACATTATAGCACCTTTCTTTAATTAAATAAATTCGTAACTTTTGTCTTTTTTAGAATTCTCATTCTCAATAAAATCTGCTAACATTCTGTATTTATCACCTATCGGCATTTAGCAATTTATTACTTATAGTTTTTATTGTTTTTTAATTATTGGCCAATATCTGGACTGAATTTCGAACTTATAGATGAATACTCTTTTATATTTCCAGTTTATCACAATGATTAAATTTCTTGAAATAAAACGAGTTGAACGAAAATATTACATTTTTTGTATGCCAAAGGAATTGGAGTTTGTTAATTTTGTTTCATCTTTAAAACGAATCTTATATTTGGGTTACCCTGTATGTGAACTGAATATCCCATTCTTAACTTAAGATCAGCTTTGCTTTATGCTTAAGCATTACAATCTCACTGATTCCAGTGTTTGTCAAATACCACAATATTGTTTTTAATTCTGAAAAATTATCTTTTTCTAATATAGGATTTAATTTGTTAAGCAATAATTTTTTCTCCTAGTGTTTAAGGGGCCATAGAAGGACGTCCGCGGAGGACGTATGGATTCATAGGAAAGGCCCCATTTCTTACATAATATATTAACTTTGCAAATTTGTTAACTTCTTTTACTTTGTCCAATGGTGTATAAATCACGACTTGGTAGTAGCATCGCTATTTGCTTTGATACGCAGCTCCAACCGGTGAGTTTGGCCGATGGCGTGGGAATCCGGAGGCCCCGGGACTGAGTTCCCGCCTGATTTTTTGGTGTTACACCCCTAGTGGGAGGATCACGCGGGTTGTAGTTGATACCAAAATCGCTGGTAGAGACTTTGTGTTCGAATGTGGAGTTGCATTGCAACCGGGTGCTACAGACCCATAGGGTAGCAGAGGTGGTAAGATAGGCCTCACCTCCGCCGAAGGGGATTATGTTCCATACTAGCATAATCAATTTGGTATCTCCTGGCTGCGAAGAAAGGGTTGACAATATGCGGTAGTACCAAATTTGTCAGCCCTTTTTCCTAGATAGCCCAAGTTTTACTTGGTTATCCCAGGGGGCCGTTGGTGTCTCGCACACCGTGGGTAAGGCCTTCACGGCGAGGCTTACATTAAACCCTTGTGGACTTCTTCACTTTTTCCAATCGCGATGCATGGCGTGGAAGATATTGTCGAGTAAGCAGGCATGACAAAACTTGTATCATTTTTCGAATGAAAAATAATCTCGCCGACAAATAAGGTGGCCAATTAAAAAGTTGTCCATATAAATAAACAAAGTCCCCTGCATTCCATGAATGAGATATTGGAGACATCCTCACATTCAGTGAGCTTTCACGCATTCTGTTTTTAGTTTTATTTTATTATTTATTTATTATATATATTATTATATATTATTATATATATCTATATATCTATACATATAAAAATGAACCGTAGTTTGTTCCGATGCTTAAAACTCCAGAACGGCTGAACCGCTTTGCATACATTTTTGTATATGCGTCTGGGTGTTTCCCGGGATGGTTTAGATTTACAATTCGGTCCAATTGGACAAAGGTCCCATACAAACAAAAAGTTAAAAATCAATTATTTCTGCTCCTGCTTACGGTATTTGAACAAAATTTGGTGCGTAGGTTTGGTGTACACATCTTAAGTGCTACTGCAAATATGGGCGGGATTGGACAATGGGGCGTGGTACCTCCCATACAAACGATAAATTAAATATCTAATATTTCTGCTCCTGTTTACGGTATTTGAACAAAATTTGGTGCATCGGTTTGGTGTACATATCTTAAGTGCTACTGCAAATATGGGCGGGATTGGACAATGGGGCGTGGTACCTCCCATACAAACAAAAAATTAAAAATCAATTATTTCTGCTCCTGCTTACGGTATTTGAACAAAATTTGGTGCGTAGGTTTGGTGTACATATCTTAAGTGCTACTGCAAATATGGGCGGGATTTTACAATGGGGCATGGTACCTCCCATACAAACCATAAATTAAATATCCAATATTTCTGCTCCTGTTTACGGTATTTGAACAAAATTTGGTACATCGGTTTGGTGTACATATCTTAAGTGCTGCTGCAAATATGGGCGGGATTGGACAATGGGGAGTGGTCCTCCTATACAAACCACAAATTAAAAAGCAATTATTTCTGCTCCTGCTAACGGTATTTAAACAGAATTTTGTATTTCGGTTGAGTGAACATATTTTAAGTTCTTCTGCAAATATAGGCGTTTCTTATTATAATAGACCGATTGGCTGAAACATTTCCAATAAAAATAAAATTTGAAGGCAAAGCAACGTTTGCCGGGTCGGCTAGTTATATTATATCTATTATTTTATTAGTTAGATTTTGCCAGATTTCGAACTAAACTTGTCAATAACAGATTGTTTGGCTTGCGAGGCATCCTTGGATGGACATAGGTGTATGTGAGTTCTCAGGTGAGTGTTAGTAGTTACAAACTGCAATAAGAGTGAATACTCCCCCTTGCCATGGTGCTGGGTATAGAGATGAGTCAAATGAACTACGTAACCAATTAAGAAATTAGATCACATTAAAGTTCATACTAGTTTCTGCCAAAAATATATCATTTTAGAAATAAGATAGGATAGATAGGCAGAGTGGCTGATAAAAGTTACCAAATTGAAATAAATTTTTCTTTTCAAATAAACTATTTTTTTTTTTCTCTTTTAAAACAAAAAATCGGCCTATGTGGTAATTTTTTGCTTCATAGAAAACATGATCCTATGACTAGTTGCACCATCTTGTTGAAGCCTCCATGAGTTGAAAAGGATACTTACTTTTTCGCCGTAGTTTTGGGTAGGAAACTCTTTTAACATATTTAACTAACATTTTAGTATCAACATTCATCAGCCACCATTTACCATCAGTTCGCCTGCGACGGTTCTAGTTCAACAGATATCTCTTATTTACAACCAACCAAAATATAAGTTGTAGTAAAGAGAAATTCATTATTTCTGCATAACATTGAATGCTTTGTTTAGCATGGCTAGAATGATCCGTTTTGTTCGATAACTTGCTGCCACTTTGAAGGCAATTTTATTATGCCTATTGACAAAAAACTTGGACAATCGATTTTCGTAAACTACTTTTGAGTCAAATTTTTCATCAGGACAATCAACCGCTATATATAAGAGCAGGTGGTAGTCATTTGTTCCCAGGGCTGGACTTTACCTTGTAGTATATACATGCATAACCAACCTCCCAACCAAGCCTTGAGTTTGTTGTCAGTACACGTCCAAATACGGAGTTTGGTTGTAGAGGAGCAACTTATAGTAGATGATTCCCCGCAAAAACATGCAGCAAAACCTTGTTGACCGTCAACCCTGGCATGACCACCGATTGAAACAGCTCAATCCGACTCTATCACGACCATTTTCGTTTGATATCCTCGTAAGTGACCTACTTTTTAGTCACCATTCGCTTCAGAAATGTTTGAAACAAAATTTTATCTCTTTTTATTTTCTCTGGGTGGGACTCCCTTTCGTCTGTTATGGGCAAGGTCCCATAATAAGGCAAAGTCCCGATACAAAAAAAAAAAAAGGCTCGATTTTCTGCGACTCGTTAGCAAAGAAAAACTGTAAAATATGTCTTAATAGTTTTTTGAGTACAACATTTTACCCCCTAGCGCCTTCTAGCGTAGCTCGATCCACTTACACTACGTGAGATACACATTACTAAAGCCATCTATTGAAAACATAATGGATTTATTTTTTTTACTACATTTTTTAAACATAAAAGTAGTTGTGGAATCTCCAAATCAAAATTTATATTCCTTTGCTTTTCGAAATGTATTTGCGAAATTACAGTGGGTCAGAATGAGTATAGATGATCTTCTCCAAATTTCACTTATATGTATAATTAGTTCCCATTTCTTCTAAGATTTCCATATTTTCCCGATGGATTTCAAGATATAAAATATACAAAGGATAAATCACAATAATGCCGAAACCTGTAAAAGTATAATTTTACGTTGTGAAAACAACTTTTTGGAAAGGCTCTGTTTATTTTTTCAACAAAAAACATACCCATGACTATGAAACAGAATAAGAAATCATCCAACTGATTATCATTCTGTGAAAATGTTTGGTGCAACACTTTAAACGTGAGAGCAACAAATACCAGAGCGTAGAATATAAGCCAGGGAACCAATAGCATATGACGGTGCTGAAATATTTTTTGTATTAAAGTATTTGAAAAAAGATTCTAAATTTATAATAATTACTTTAAGAATTCCCCATATCATGAAGCCAGATAGCAGGAATGCCACAAACGATAAGACCAAAATGCCCAAGTTTTGTACAATGAAATCGATTGATAAGTCTGAAAACGTCACAAAATTTTTTAAATCATAGTTCCGCCTTAACACTTCCCAATTTACCATAATCATCTTCATTTGTTAAGATATATTTAACAATTGGAACCCTTGATATTAACAGCATTAGACCACAGAGAGCGGTAATAATTCCCACTATGACACCATGTTTTGAAAGACTATTCAAATGCATTTTGGTTTTATCTTTATACCAACGTCTTTGTTACATAAATCTCTTTTGCGCACTGAGTATACATTTTAAATATATAAGTTGATACGGCAATAACTTGCTTAATAATAAACTCTGAAATTAAGTCCCAAGAGCAGCGCAAATTACTTTTTTACATTCTCTCATTCGAATCGTGAAATTGCTGATAAGGCTGTTTCACACAAGCAAATGGATGCTTGGCAGCTCAAACCCTATTTGTGATAAGGCCGCATCTGGAATCTCACATAGCGTATGTTTTGAAACTTATCACTTAATTACAAATTTGCGTTTCTAACTTTACCTTATTTTATTAGGAATCGTTTTTCATCTAATAGCACAAAATCATTTTTATATTACATACACATAGATTGGTTGACGAGTTTTTTGCAACAGCAAGAAATTAAGTTATAATTTTTTAACGTCCGTCTACAGCTAATGAAAAATTCATTTGAAAGAAAGTTCGTGAAAATTGACTGTCCCAGTTTTTTTTCATTACGGATGAGGATTTATACGAGACAGGCTTAATGGGGTTACCTTTAAAATTTCAACGAGTTATCGAACAAAATAGCGCATATTTGATCTAAATCAAATTATTCTATGTTAAATAAAGGCTTGAAAGTAATTGATTTATATTTACTACGCCTTTGATTTTGTTAATTCTTAGAATTTCAACATAAAATTGGATCAGAAATAAAACTAGGCTAATTTTCCGAGAAATCCCGGCATGCATTTTCTAATAAACCTATGTGGCAGTTCGAACATGCAATGTGTTCACACTGTTTATCAGGAATACCAGGATATGCGGCGCTGTGCTATAAAGCTCGATAAAATTCCAAATATTCAACCTACTAACTATGCTCCTTCTGTAACCTTCCATATAAATGACCGAATTAATCCATATATTTTTAAATTCATATCTTTTATCCACTGAGTTAGCCGTTAGCTTTCGTGCTGTTGGGTCGATCGTACTATAATATTAGTTTGTTATACATCAGTAAAAAAAAAAAAAAAAAAATATTGAAGTGCTCAAAAACCAAGTCAGAATGCCTCTCACGGACAAACCATTGGCTCGCCGTAAGGCTAAGACTTCAACCAAAAAACAGATGCATTTATCTACTAATTTCAATATCAATTCAATTGGTCGAACATCATCTCGGTGATCTATCAAGTCTCGAGGATATGGATGATACGCCAGAAACCAATATTGCATTGGCTGAAATTCCTTACAAACCTCCACCAATTGTGGTTGACATCGAGGTACCCTTTAGAGAAATTCAACATCTTCTGGGACAAGAATGCGTATATAAGCGGACATCTATCGGCACAAAAATAAACTAAACTAAGGAAAAATATGAATTCTGCAAAAAGTCTCTAAAGGAAAACAACATTCAATTCCACTCCTTTAACCCAAAAGAAAAAAAAAACTTTTTACAGCATTTTTGTACGGTCTTCCAAAAATCAACATTCAAGACATCAATACAGAGTTGGAAAACTATAATCTCTCCCCGTCAGCAATAACCGAGGTTAAAACGAGGTATAGTTCGGACAATGACGCGGTTTATAAAGCTCAGTTTTCACATTTAACCCAAACTCGTTGCATAATGTTAAGACAATTTGCAACGTAATAAGCACGTGGAAAAAGTACAAGCCTAAGAAAAATAACAATCCAACACAGTGTTGGAATTGCTTAACGTATGGCCACGGTGGACAACACTGTAATCGTCAGCCGGCATGTGTGACATACGCTAATCAGCATTCTACTAACGACTGTCCATTTACAAAAAATAATAAAAGACCTGCAGCTTTTGCATGCTTCAACTGTAAGAAAAATGGTAGAGAGAGAGAACAGATCATTCAGCCAATGACATTAACTGCCCTAACCGTGTCCTTTATCTAGAAATAAGGTCTAGAGCAACAATCCATCAAACTGCGAGAATCAATACACCCCGAAAGCGCCATCACAATGCATTCGCTACGAGTGCTCTCCACGTAATAAATAGTTCGCAAAGTTTTGAGAACAATCAAAATATTGGAAGTTCTTATGCTGAAGTTATTAGAGGCACTAAAACTGATCTCTTTAATATTGATCAGCTGTTCAATATTTGTACTTCTGCTCTTGATGAGCTTACCAGATGTACTACAAATGTACAATAAATCCAAGTTGTTATGTTTCTCCTTAAATATGCACATGGAATCAAATAAATCAAACAGTCTTTTACTTCTCCATTGGAATGCAAGCGGCATTACCACATACTCAAAAGTTTGACAATTGGAGAATCTTCTCTTATCTCAACACATACAAATAACGGGCATAAATGAAACATTCTTCAAAGAGAACCATTGTCCGTTCGTTCAGAATTATATTCTGCATCGCAATGATCGAGCAGACAATAGAGGAGGTGGTGTTGCTCTTTTAATCCACAAATCTGTTAAACATAAGCTACTGCCAATTACAAAGACGTCATCAATAGAAAATATCTGTTGAAATTAGCATCAATTATAACTACTACATATTCTCCCATGTATACTGCCCAATTTGCTAATGATTTGAGAACACTCACAGCAACAGACAACAAAGGTTTTATCATTCTAGCTGGAGCAGCCCTGAACCGTTTACAACATTCGCGCAATTTTTTTGTATACTTTCCGGATGAACATTCTCTGTATCCCCACCGAACCAACAGTAGTCCATCAACTGTAGATATTGTTCTAAGTAACATATCCCTAACCATGAGATAGAAAACATTAAACTACGAAATACCATCAGATCATCGCCCTGTTTTATGCTCCGTGGAATGTGCTCCCTTCAAAAAGTCAGAAACGAAAAACTTCTCGTATAAACACTGCAACTGCAGAATATTTCAAGATGTTGTGAACTAAAGTATTGTTTTCTCAGTAAATAGATGCACCTCACGACAGGCCATTGACAAGGAGATTAAAAATTTTAGTGTGTTTCTTCTAACTGCTAGAAATATTGCTACACCCAAGATAATTTGACAAAACACTACTCTACCCCGCAATGTTATTCGGTTTATTGGTCTCCGTAGAAACATAAAAGGAAACAGCAGCGCGCCTTTAACTTTCAGCAAAATAATTTCTATGGTCAGTGTGTAACGTTTACAAAAAATTTTATTGGAAAAAAAAATAAATGCTGACTGAAATAAGAAATGGTCGACGCTCCTAGAACATCTCAAACCTGGAGATAAACGATTCTGGACGATAAGCCGTTCTTTGAGATGTAAGAATAATAGGGAAATTCTCAATACGCTAATTGCAGACGAGGAAAAAGCGGAAGCACTAGCAAACTCGTTCGATAACGCACACGAACTAACCCCGAGCTACACTCACCCAAATGATAGCAAAGTAAACGAAGTTGCACTACATCTGAAAACTGAGGAGGCATCAATAGACGGGCCTGTATTTATCACCACGCCCGAAATGTCTATCATACTGAGCAAATTAAGATCTTCAAAAGCTCCAGGATTCGATGGCGTCTTAAACTTGCTTTTGAAAAATATTCCCATAAAAGCGTCTAAATTATTTTCCAACGGCATTTAAAAAAATCTAAAGTTACAGACCAATAAGTCTCTTCAGCAATTTAGGAAAAATACAAATATATATGAAAAAGTAATTCATAAAAGGATAGATGAGGTTGCCACGTCCCACAGGATGATATCCGATGAGCAATTTGAGTTTAAAAAAGAACATATCACTATTCACCAAATTGGTAGAATAAAAAACCAAATAATTAGGAACAAGCGCAATAGAAAGTCAACAGGGTTAATATTACTTGATGTTGAAAAAGCATTCGACACTATATGGCATCACGGTCTCCTTTTTAAATTAATTGTAGCAGATGTGTGTAAAATTATCGCCGACTTTCTAGACAACAGGGAATTTGCGGTTTAGGTTGGGCAGAGTATCTCCTCATTCAAAAGTGTTCCGGCAGGACTACCTCAAGGATCAGTTTTATCACCAATTTTGTACTCGATCTACACTTTGGATTTTAAACCTCCTAAAGAAGTTCACATTGCTTACTATGCAGACGATACGGCGCTAATTTCATCAAGCAAGTTAACAAACGCCCTCTTAAAGAAAATGGAAAATAGTCTTATGGCCTGCAACAAATACTTTAAAGAAGGGAAAATTAAGATCAACGTTAGTTAACAAAACCAAAGCATAATTTTCCTCTTCAACAAATCTCCAAAAAGAATCCCGATGAGGCCAATATACTTTGAAGGCAACACCATAGAAACTCAAAATGATGTTAAATATCTTGGGGTGATTTTAGATAAAAAAAAAACTCTCCTTCCAGAAACATATTCAATTATCTTGCGAGAAGGCACTACGTTCATTCAGAGCATTATGGCCATTTTTAAACAGACGATCAAGTCTAAGCCTTAAAAATAAGAATATTATTTATAAGTGTGCAATAAGACCTATAATGTCTTTCGCTTCACCTATATGGCACAACACGGCACAAAGCCACGTACGCAAAATGCAAGTTCTTCAAAAATGCTTAAAAATGATTTTCAACAAACATTGGAGGTACTGCTACATGAGAAAACAGGATACGAACTTTTTAAGCTTTATTTTAAAAGATTAAATGATAACTATTCTAATAAGATTCTCTATTCTACTTTTCCCGTAATAAGAGAATGTAACGATTTACAAATAACTTAAAAAGGGGAATTTATCAAACTGAAAATTTGTGTCTATAAGTGGCCATTTTCGCAGATAATCACTATATGAATAATAATTTTCATTTAATGGTTGGCTTTACTGTTTATTTCTGTTTTTCAAATGAAGGTTTTTAACCTTTTTACTTTTCAAGTCGATTGTAACTCCATTCAATTAATTCACTTTTATGTAATAACAAGATTTAGTTGTTGCAATATCTATATTTATCTATTTTTTAGATTTAAGTTGTTGCTGGATTAATAAATAAATAAAAAAGATCTTTTATCCACTAAATTATCCTAAATTCAATAAAATTTAGTACTCGTTAAGCGTTTATTAAAGTAGATTTGACAAGTAAATTAGACCACATGGTGACGCCCCTTCTAGAATTAATTAATTAATTAAAAGAGTTTTTGAAATTCAATTTCGATATATGTTTAGCTTACTTGATCGACCGTAGCGTCATGGTTACAGTGCTTGGTTATCGTTCGCATGTTCGCAGGTTGAACCCCGCATACAGCCGCCTATCATTAATTGGACGTCGATCACATCGACATTTCGAGTAGCCGAGTAATCGACAAGTCTTGAAAATGCTTCTCAAACTGTGCCGTTCGAAATCGTCGTTAAACTGTTGGTTCCATTGAACGAGTCCAGAGATAGAATGCGCGTAAGCTTACTGAATGTGAGAAACTCTCCTATGTCTCATTCATGAGATGTAAGGGAACTTGTTTGTTTTTTTTTTCTTAGCTTACTTATATGTTTGCCAACTGCTTTAAGTTACGATGCTTGATAATATTACAGACAAATTATTTAAGTTAACGCATATTCTCGTATTCCAAGATTCATATTTTTCATTTAATTGTACTATACTTTGGTATCATTTAGAACGCATAAGTCGTTTAGTAAACTTAGCTCTTCGAATAAGAAAACTGCGTTACTACGATCCTTAGGATACCGCGCATACAAATTTGTCCATATAGCAGAAATCAATGACATATCTATAATTTCTAAGCGACAGAAAGTACTAGTCGCCCTAACAAAGAAGACACAAAAAATGTTGGGGAAAATTTTCTCTATCTTTCAGCATAGCTCGGTACATTTTTTTTCCAGCGACATTCACTAGCTTTTATACCCCGTTTATAGTAAAAGCAGTCAAACTCCTTCAAATAGTCATCAACCGCAAACTCCACTTCTTCATGTTGGCAAATCTTTTGCCACCGAGCCATTTTTTCAAGTTTTGAAATAGAAAATATTCCGATGGAGCTGAGTCTGGCGAATATGATGCGTGATGAAATAATTTGAACTTTTATACATTAATTTTGGCCATCGCAATAGTGGCTGTATGAACTGGAGCATTGTCTTGATGAAGCAATACTTTCTTTTCCGCCAAATCTGGCGTTTTTCAGTAATGTCATCATCTAAACGCTGCAATAAATTAACATTGTTTAGCATCGCTTTTGATGGTTTCCGCTTTCTGAATACGATCAATAAAAATGGCCTTGCCTGCTGACGCATTGTCTTCGCCTTCTTTACGCAAGATTCTTCCACTTCAGTCCACTGCTTTGACTGTTCCTTTGTCTCACGTGTGAAGTGGTGGACCCATGTTTCATCCATGGTTATAAACCGACGCGAAAATGTGGCTTTATTGCGGTGAAACATCGTGAAACACTCTACTGAAACACCTTCACGACGCTGTTTCTGCTGTATTGAAAGCAAGCGCGGCACTCATCACAGCTTTCTCACCCTCAAATCTTCGGTTAATATATGTATGTATATGTATATGTATGGCACTTTTTCAAATGTCTATATGAATTTCCTTAGCCGTGTCTAGCATGGGCACCCCAATTGGTTGACCACTACGGCAAATTCTACAGAATTTAAATTTTAATTTCTGAACATCGCGAGCATTGACATTTAGAACGGCTGATTGGTTGATCATTTTTTGTAAACAAGCAGAAAAGTAAGACGATAAAACGAAAAAAAATCATGAATGAAATTTCTCGAAATTTTTGTTGTTAACCAATATTTGATAAACAAAATGTACAATTTTGACTGCCCTACAACACGAATACCACCGACATATAATGACTGAATTACAGGATTGATTTGTTTGTTTGTGTGGGTCCGTCTGTTCATTGCCCGATATGTGATTATGCAACTTATGTTTAAAATTACTAAATTATTTCCATTTTTGAAAAATAAAACAGCAAAATCTTCAGTTTTCAGTCTTCACTTACTATGGCTATTCATAACTCGAAGTCGTGTTGAGACAAATAACAGTTGATTGCGAAATCCTAAGCAATTCCATTTCCATTCCATTTCCATTTCCACTGCAGATGACTACAGAAAATGTTATTTGACAGTCAAATATGTTAAATAATAGTTGGTGTAATCTTGATAAAAATTTTGTTTTTGTATTATTATACATTTCGAGCAATTTTTTAATAATTTTGTCTTTAAATTGAAACAAGTTATAATTATGAAGATATTTAAAAAATCCATAAAAAATGAATTTTTTTCAAGGAGTGCGAATAAAATAGGTCTCTGCCGATGAAGACGAAAAATATTCAAAAAAATCGCCAAGTAAAAAAAACTAAAATATAAATCTGCCCATAACTCGGAGATTGAGTACTGGCTTCCCGTGCAGACGAAAAATATTATTAAGTTATAAAATATTAAAAAATCGGTAAGGCACAAACATGTCTGTAAACAGAAAATGGTGCATCCAATCATGAAATTTAATTTTGGTCTTCGGGAGATGGTTTAATTTTCACAAAATAAGTATAAAAATAAGAATCGGACTTTGGTATATCGAAATCACTTAAAAATCGTTGAAACTGTCGTCTTTAAATACTGCGTCATAATTAAGCAGTGATTAATTTTTGGTTGCAGTTGCTAATTTTCAGCCAGCAATTCAAAACCTGCTTTCAGCCTTAACGTCCATAAGTTATAATAATGATTTGTTACTACGCTTTATTTCAGAGCATTTGCGGATAAGAACAAAGTCATTTATCAAGGCCCTTTTGCCACTACGAACCCATGCCTCAACGCAAAAATATGTTGATTGAAGTAATTTCACCTGACTAAAATTCCCGTACCAGTTTTGTGATCATTGTATTATAACGTCAATTTGTGAAAGAAATGTGCGATCAATTCTTAGTTGCGGTAGCATTTCAAATGTTCAAGAAATTGTCAAGTTTAGTAAAATCCGTCCGAAAATGTCAAATAGTAGAAACCTTTCAGTGATTCCAGGGCCTACAACCCACTTAGAACGCACTGATAGTGAAATGAAAATGCATGGAATGCCAAATTGATATTGTATAGGTAAATAGATACAGGTTTATAGACAAAGAACCTTATTCATAATTAAACACAAAAATAGATTTAAAGTTTCATAAGAAACGTGTTCATAAAGAGAATTACAACTATTGGACAAAAACCAAGCTTTTGTTGTCCATAGAGGCGAATACTATAGAGAAACGATCTCGCTCACCTCAGATACTCTTTATAATCTCAAGCAAACTAAATGCCTTCAATGTTTGAGGGGAAGATTTGTTTTACGCCTGAATGCACGCAGTGGTGCCTTCAATGTTTAAGGGGAAGATTCGTTTTACGCCTGAATGCACGCAGTGGTGTTAGCGGCCAACGCCATTTTTCATACGGCTGGTAAACCATCAATACCGTGGATTTCAACCAAAATGATATCAAACTTTATCCAACAAGAAAAATCTGCTTGGAACTATTAGTGGAACATTTTATCTTATGGAGTCCAGAGAGAATTGGTTTCCCTAAGTAATTTCACCTCAATGGTTTTTACTCTATCCAACACTGTTTATGTGGAATTTAAACTAATTATGATGTGCAAACAAAGTACATAGGAACTGATATACCGAATAATTAAAACCGTTATTTATTTCAAACAACAGGAAAATTAAATATTTAGTTACTACGATTTGGGGATAATGATTCAAAGTATAAATTCTCGAAAATTATAATTTCAAATAAACTGTCCTAATTTCTCCGCCAACCGGATGTAAAAACCGAATAATGAAAAACTGTTTCAATGTTTTGATTTTTTTACTCATCACTATGCAAACAAGCAATTGTTTTGATGAACATTTTTTAATAATTTTGGTAATAATAAACGCCAATAAATACAATGATTCTTGCTTTGTTGGAATAGGAGTAAAATCTGATAATTCCGAAAGAAATAAAACGGAAAAGAATCAAAAAAATTTGCAAAAATTTTTGTAAATATTTGCAAAAATAGCTTTATAGAAGAGCAAAGCATTCAATAAAAATGTCAATCTAATGGGAAGTTTTGTAGGGGTATTTTTGGTTTGTAAACAATATTTTTGGGTACAACAATTTAACCAGTAATAAACATATTTTAAATTATTGTGAATAAGGCCCAAAATCTTTTATTAAATACTTCCTATCGCTAACATGGTATTTTGTTATTTTCAAATGTTAACCTTGTCCATGGTAAAATCTCGGCTTCATATTTCGTATTCGCCAAATTTCTACCTATACAAACAAACATTAGATGCGCAATAAATGCGTCTTCGCTCAAAGGGGATGATGCGTCACTGGGAGGAATCGTCACTCAAGCCCAAAACACAGATGGAGCATTCCCAAAGTGAGAAAACACTTGCATGCTCACATTTATGAACGGAATGAGAATGTAACTGTGTGGAAAATTCTTTCTGAGAGCAATTTGTGTTCTACCCTAAAATTGCATTGGCTGTCAGAAATTGCTTGCATATAATAAAAATAGCACTAGCGGATTTCGATTACTTTATTCATCAGCGAG
Organism: Philornis downsi; assembly: GCA_019455685.1. Lineage (NCBI taxonomy): Eukaryota > Metazoa > Arthropoda > Insecta > Diptera > Muscidae > Philornis > Philornis downsi. The sequence continues at coordinate 25,350 of JAHXMU010000450.1, read as the reverse complement.
TAATTGTACGGTCGATGCGCTCAATCGTAAATATATTGTCAAAGTAAAATTCATATAATTGGGAAATTTACTCGTACAATTAATAAAAATAATTAAACCAAAATGACGTTAGAATTTGTCTCGAAGCATGGCATACCGTAATTATTGCAACTGTGGGGTTTCTGGCCACTTTTCTACTAACTGCATCTGATATACATAAACGATGTTCGAAAATTATGTATTGTGCTCGAAATTCTTATGAATTGGGGAGATCCGTTCGGATTCGTACAACTGTCTTCACCCATCGGTCTTTTTGCGGCAGCAGGCCCCCGTTCAGTTAGACAATAAAATGGTTAATTATGTAGGAAGTTTAAACATTTATTTTCCCACCATAACGACTGAAAATACTTATCGCCAAATTGCTGCCTATTTGCCTTTAGAGTAGACCAATCGAGTGTTTGAAATTGCATCCTATTCAATTATGGTGGTGTTTAAACCGACAACAGTTAATAAATAGTCGCACAATGTCTAAGATTTGAAAACTGGGAAAAAAAAGTCTTGTATCCGTTTCGAGAAAACAAATGACCAAACCACAACGTGGAGGGGAACGGGTACCGAGGTTCAAAGAGGTTATTAGTTTCTCTGGGTTAGTTTCAGTTTTTGAGATATTGTGCAATGGAAATTTGACACTTTGTATGCCTTTAATCAAAGAAACGAACATCATCTAATACGGGAAAAATGGATACAAAATATTTTTTAGCCAAAAGAGTTTAACGACGTATTAAGACAATCTGGTGACGTCCGTTTGTCTGGCCGAAGTAAACACGATAACTGTCGCAAATCTGTACGATACTAATTAAAGCTTAGCAGAGTCTGGTTTTCTTCAGGTCGTAGCCGGGGATTTCAAACGAGCCATTTTAAACCGCTCCTTTTTGTACAAAAAAACCACAAAATTGACAAATTTTGCGAAATTAAATTTTTCCCCCTATAACACTTCATTTGTTTATTCCAGTAACTTACATTCTTATTCCTTGCAGAATTTTAGAACGATTCAACGATTAACCATTCCTCCCACTCCGGTAAAACAAACGACTAAATAATTTAATCCATATATTGTAGTATCCACATCTTTTATGTCGCACTTGCACAAAATATGGCCAATATTTTGGATATCTCTCACAGCCTCTTTGATTTCTACCATTCAAATTGGCTGATTTTTCCAGATTTAATCTTTCCACTGTAGTTTCTAATCAGTAATCTGCAATAGCTTGTATATTTTCAATTGCGCTGATGAATAATTCTCGGTAAAGTCTGAGAGAAATCAATTTAGTAACCATCCCCCTTTTGGTACCATTCCTACCCATGACCGGATTAATCCATTCCATTCAATTCAAATTCTTCTCAATTATAGGTATATTGCAGTAGGCCGGAAGATTTCTGAAAAAATATGGACTATGATGGTAAACAGCTTTATACGTTATCGATAACTTCCATTAACGATTTCCAGATCTGACTAATCTAATACTGCACTATACAGCAAGATAGATAGGATCTGTGTCTGTTACAATATCCAAATTAATAATAGCACCTCTCGAATTCATTCACCATTGCAAAGTTATAGTTGTCTATGTTCATTAGAATTATTGTTCACTGTAATTAGTAACTTAGTTTTGCATTTCTGTTGACGTCTTTTCAATACCTGAGAACACTGCAGTAACATCTTGCAGTAACTATATCAAAATAATACATTGTGTAAGCTCTCAACTATTGTCGCTATGTTTTATGTGTATTCGATAGTGAATATTAGATTTAAAATTATTCATTGGAGCTCCAAATTGTGTGTTCGGCAGACCGATAATGTAAACCAGAAGTAGCTCAAGGCACACTAAAAATCAACATTCCTCGTTGAACGCCCATATATCTGTAGAAACTGTAACATTACCATGTTGAACTGTACAACACTTTCACACAAAATGTTGGAATAGCCGTGACAATGCTTTACTGATTAATCTGTCATAAAATCTCTACTGTAAAAATCACCCATTGCAAGGTTGCTGGTGTTGCTAAATAAATTCGTGTTATATGATGGTGCTTTCTATTTTCGCTGTACATACTCGTAGATCGGAAAGAATTTGCTAATATTTTAAATATTTGTATCAGTTATTACAAATCGTTATAACAAATGTGTAAAGCTCCGTTTTAGATACTGAATCCAAAACGAGATTGAATGCAGTGTCTATTTGATTGTAGGAATCAGACACAAAACTGCCTACAACTTCAGATATCTGAAATGTTATTAAATAAAGGGGTTTTTCAGTAGCATTTCGTTACGGCTAATAGTGCCTGCTTGAAAATAATATTTTATTTAAAGAACGTCTGTATTAATTTAATGATTCCCGAAAGCTGTTTTCATAAACGATTATTTGTTTTTTTTTACAATGCGAAATGAGTTTACCATTTTAATGTTTGTAAGATATTTATTATAATAAAGACACATATTTATTCTAAGTGGGAGAATATCGATCATATTTCGATGTAGCGACATTTCCGATTTAACGGTGGGAGCTAACTTACAACAACTGTATCCAGTTTAGAAAGCAACAAGATTGAGATAATCAAATTCCAATCTTGAGCCTTGCTTAGTCTAACGGTATAAAGTGTGTTTAGACACGAGTATGTTTTTTTTGTTTTTATTTCTTTGCAAATTTTATATTAATAAAATGGTCAATCCGTATGTTCCTTCGTTATAGCTCAGTCATCGCAGTATGTACCACCAGGAGCATTATTACGTTCGATACTACCTCCGATGGTTTGCATATTTTCAGTCCTAATGATTGTCGGAATTGTGAAGGTAATTTTAAAAGCCACTACAATACTTTAAATTGCTCAAATTATCCAGTACAATTTATGTGTATTCTCAAAGGCATCATCTACTTTTAATACCCTGGTTGTCTGTGAAAATTCTGATTTGTCTGTATCTTAGCTCAACTTTTATGTTCACCACTAGTCCTACATCAATCTTTGACTTTCCTCTCATCTCAACAACAGGTAAGACATAAACTCTTCGTTTATAGGATGGGAGATTATTGTCATATATCCGATCTGCTACTTGTTTTTACAAATTCGACGCGGAAATGACACATCAAACAGCAAACGCTTTGCAACCAACTACAAACATAATATAGTGAGTGGCTGCGAGAAATTGCTTGAAAAGTCAACACCATTATCAGCTTAATTTTATTTCTTCGATTAACATATGTAATGTATCCAAATACTTGTAGCAGTGAAATATAATATCCGTAAATATATTTGGTAATTCTATAATAGTTATTGCATTTTTCACATTAATTGTAGCCGATATGGAAATGTAAGTTGATTGAATAGTTCTGAGAAATACTATAAAAAAAGTCGCGAGTGTTAGTGTTAGTTAGGAAGTTGCCACATTATCACATGCTTTACATACACTCTCACACCACGCTACCGAACAAAACACAGGCATTCGAAATTTTCTATTAATTTGCACTTGCTGCGATTGAGGATGGAAATATAGGCTGATCAAATCGGCTGATTGACTTCCATGTAAAATATCAATTTTTAGCATAAAGTGTAGTAAGAAGAAATCCATGAATTTTGTATAACTTTGAAGGCTTAATTTACTATTACTATTATTAGGGTGATTTTTTAATCGCAGTTTTTTTAAAAATCGCTCAAATTTGCGTTATATATTAAAATTTGTTATTGGAGTCAATAAATTGGTCTTTGCCATTTAATTCTTAAAGATAATTTCATGTAAATGTTGTCCGCGGCTCCGTCTCAAAATGTCCATTCGGAAGGTCAAATTTTTCGTCACTTTTTCGAGCATTTCGGCCTGTACAGGGTTGCCCATATTCGACGGACCCATCTGGCAGCGCCATAACTTTTGACAGAGATGTCAGATCGCTTAATGACATACCTTAATGACATACATACATACCATGGAACAATACACGCCACGCGAGCGCTCTGAAATAGTTGAAATTTACATTCAACAGAAGAAGTCAATTGTGAAAACTCAACGTGCTTTTAAAATATTAAAAAATGTGAGAAGTGCGCCTTCTAAGAACACCATTAAGTGTTTATACGAAAAATTTTCGACTGGTGAGGCTCTTTCTAATCCGAAGAGGCCAAATAAAAGTCGACCAAGGCGATCGGCCGAGAATATCGCTGCCGTACGAGCCAGTGTTGAGAGGTCCCCAAGAAGATCCCAAAAACGCCAAAAACGCCCAAAAATTCAATTGACGCAAAGATTGTTGTCTGCGGACAAGCCTCGTCGATTGGAATGGGCCCAACGAGTCATCGAAATGGCCGATGATGACGAGCAATTTTGGAACAAAATTATCATGTCCAATGAAGCCCATTTCACATTGAATGGGACCGTAAATAAGCAAAATTGCCGTATTTACGCCACTGAAAATCCTCAGGAGATTCAAGAATTGCCTCTTCATGACGAAAAAGTCACAGTTTGGTGCGGCGTTAGTGCGAAAACGGTCATTGGGCCGTTTTTCTTCCAAGACGAAAATGGCCATGCTGTTACCATCAACCAGGAGCGTTATCGCGACATGATGACCAATTTTGTGATTCCAATTATTCGTCGAAAGCGTATGAGGCAGTTCTGGTTTCAACAAGACGGCGCTCCACCGCACACAAGTCGCATAACAATCAATTTTCTGAAGAATTTGTTTCCGGGCCGTATGATGTCGAAAAGTGGTGATTTGGACTGGCCACCGCGTTCGCCCGATTTGACGCCCGCTGACTTCTTCTTGTGGGGACATTTGAAGTCAAAGGTTTACGTTAACAAGCCAAGGACCGTAGAAGAACTCAAGGACAACATTCGTGAAGAAATAGCCGCTATTCCGGCCGAAATGTTGGCGAAAACGATGGAAAATGCTGCAAAAAGGGCACAATACGCCATCAACGCCAGAGGCGGCCATTTGAGAGATATCATATTCAAAAATTGATGTAAACAAATCTACTTGGAACAAATTAAATGAATAAGATTGCCAACCGCCAAATTTTTATTTTTTTCTTTGATTTTTTTTTAAAAAACATGGGTCCGTCGAATATGGGCAACCCTGTATTCCACGAATAACGCGCGTTATGTTATTCTGTAAAACTTCAATAGTGTTCAGCCTGTCCACGTAGACTAACGACTTGACATAAGCCCACAAGATATAATCAAGAGGCGTTAAATCGCAAGATCAAGAAGATCAAATTCATTCACGAGCAGTGTGGCATGTTGGACCGTCCTGTTGAAACCACATGTCAACCATGATCTGAGAACACATTTCACGATCGTCATTAAAACTGGTCGCTACGGCTGGAATATTTTCTTCGGCCTGTATACTCTACGCATGCGAGTCGATGGTTTTATGTCCAACAAAGTAAATTTGGTGCGAGAATTTGGAGATAACAGCACAAATTGTTGATTCAGCAGGTCGATTATGACGACCATAAAATGGTCGTATCAAACGATGCACATTTGTCACAGAGCATGAATTTTGATAATAAATTTCAACGGTTTTCAATCGTTACTCATTTGTTAGTCTTTCCATGATGAACTGTACACTTTTTACTTTGACAGATGACGTTTGGACGCCATTACCAGTCAGTGCTGCCAAGCTGAAAACTTAAATCTTAAAAAATCACCCTATACATACGAGTATAATGTTCCGATTCAAATATGCATCGTTTTGTTCTATACCTCGTTGCCATTTTGAAGGTAACTCCATTATGGCTGTCTCATATAAAACCTCGCTCCTATTGCCAACAAACTGCGATGATCGATTTACACAAGCTTCTCTTTAGTTGAAGTCATCAGCGAAAACATTTGCATTGGCAGATAAACAGATGATAAACGCTTGGTGCCAGGCCCAACCAAGCACTCGGAGCTTCTGCAGTGTCACTGTCGATGTGTATGCCTTGGCGTTGTCTTAGTGGAACACAATTCCTCTTCTGTCGGCCACTGCTTTGGGCAATGGCTTCCTTCATACGATCCATTTACTGACAATGCAGGTCTGAATTATGAGCGTGACTGTAGAGGAGCCGCTCATAGTTAATGACTTCCTGCCAATGCTACCAAACACGGAGCAAAACCTTCCACATCGCCAATCCTAGCTTGGCTTGACTACGACCCTTTTCGCTTGTCATTGTCTATATCATAAATTCGGTCCATGAAATTTTTACACTGTGTCTACAGTACGATTCGACTTGACGATGGCGACATTTTCGACAATTGGCCTTCCAGAGCATGGTGTATCAAAGTTATCGGAACGGAATCGACGAAACCAAAATTGCTGTTACATTGTCAGAACCATAAACACCATTCGCATTTTTAGCCTGTCTTGCGTTTTCGCTTCTACCAAAGCAAATATCCTAAAATATACAGTGTTTTGTAATTGTTCTCCCCATTTTTTTAAATACAAAATCTAATCTTTCTAACCAACCGCATCCAGTGTAACGCGATCGCACTTATATAATGCAAGATGCAAACTACTGGTGCCATCTGTTGGAAAAATAACACCAGCCAACAAGATTTTGGACTGGAGCAACCAAATATCTTTCCTAGGGTAATTTGGTGGACTGAATTCGAATCTGTTAGTGGTTTTTCTCTATCACGGTTTTCGAGATACAAAAAAAAATGTTTTCATTTGTTTTTTTTACATAAAATATCATTAGTTTATTTAAAAATCAATGAATTTTCAAAAGTGAATGGCGTTATTTGAACGGAGTTTTTTATCTTGTTGATTCAGTTTCACGTATTATCACGCATGCTATTGTCCCAAAATCCTTGATAATTTCTTTCAATTTTCATTAAATCTTGGTGAGCGTACTCCCCTCGTCCGTCGCTCACTGTACCTAGGTTTTGTGGAAAAAATCTAAATGCGAATGAAGAAAATGCATTTTGAGTGGCATTTGCGCACTTAATTCGTGATAATTTTTTAATAAGTCAGCAACAATTTGTCTGCAGTTTTCACTCTTTTTGTTTCGAAGGGAACTGTTCAAGATGCTCTTGAAAGATTTCCAGGCTGCATGTTTTTTCTCCAATAAAATGTGAAAAATTGTCATCATTCAACAGCTTCCTGATCTGAGGGACAACAAATGTGCCTTCTTTGATTTTAGAATATGAAATTTTAGGAAAAACTGCTAACAGATATTTAAATGCTGCCACATCTTTGTCCAGAGCCTTGACAAAGTTCTTAAAAAGGCCCAATTGTATGTGCAGCGGCGGAAAAAGATCGTCATTTGGATCAATTAATGGTTTATTTGAAATGTTTTGTTTTCTTGGCGAACACTCAGTTCTTTTTGGCCAATCTGTTCTGACGTAATGATGGCACGTAGCGCAACTATCCCATAGACAAAGGAAATAACAATATTTTGTGAAACCTCCTTGCATAAGAGTTAATAAACCAATGACCTGAAACAAATTATTTTATAGTTATTTACGATGGTCTGTGCTATATATACAAAAAAAATTTAAATCACACAGTCGTTGTGTTTGAGTAATGTCAAAATTTCAGTAATTTTTCTTTGTATTAACGGCATGAGTAATTGGTATGGATGGTTCTTCATTCCCATTATGTAAAAGAAGAGCCTTTAAACTTAGAGCCATCAATAAATAATCTCCATTAAGTTTTGTCATATGGCTGGTTCATTTTTTGAAATAAACCGTCAACATCAGTACAGTACAGAATAGAGTGTTTCTTTTCAAAATATGCAGCCAATTCCAACCTTCTATCTCTATAGATTGTTACTTTTGTCCCAACTGCAAGCTGTTTCCACTGCTGTATGCGTAAAGCAAGCAATTCTACGTCTTCCTTCGTTAAATGTAAATCCCGAATTAGATCATTCAGCTCAGCTTGATACAAATTACCACTGCCACCACTGCTGGTGAAAGATGTTTCGGACTCACTGCTCATGGCACTGGGAAATGGCTGGTAATGTATGGTTTGGTGGACGTTGAACTGGTTTGGAAACCGATGGGACATTCGCGTAAAAAACATTTTTTCGATTTTTCGCATTGAATCCAGCAACTTTTGTTAAATAGAAATAACAATCGGTTTGGTGGTTACTTGACTCTCTCCAAAGTACTGAAATCGATCTTCTTGCCATTTGACCACTTGTATAAAACAGTTCTACAACTATTGCAAAACATTGTCGGTGTCCACGGTTTGTTCAAGTTTCTGACAGCAAAGCCAAAATAATGTAGATATGCATATTTTAATGATTCTAATATTGCATATCCTTTTTTCCAACCAAATAGTAAAAATAGCTTGAATCAGTAGCACACGGTTGCCCTGACATGCTTAAACGATACTATAATGAAGATTTAGAATGAAAGTGGGCTTGTGCCAAAATAATAATTGTAAGATTGTAGTGTCAGTATTGACTGTTTTACAGTATTGCCAGCATGCGATACACAATTAACAAGACGTGATAGCCCAATTTTTATGCCAGATTCGGACCCAGATTTTTTAAAAAAACACGCTGCGTTTATGCAGTCACTTTTTTTCTCCAAATTTGTAGACCAGTGTAATCAACCACCAATATTTGTGGTATGTGAATTTGGGGCACAGTGATGCATTGGAGGAGCACAAATGGAAGGAATATAACAGACAGGTTGCGTTATCGGCATCCTATATAGGATACCAAAAAACAAAAACGCATCGGCGCTTAGCAAAATTAACTTGGCAGCATTGCTATTTATTAAATGTTTATTCATTTTGTTTTGTTCTTATTCGTAGTCTTTTTATCATCCAAACAAATCCATACAAACATACAGCCGTATACATATATACATATATCCATACATTAAACAACAAATCCATACAACCACCAATAACACACAAAACCAATATTCATCAACTAATATTTGCAAAAAAAATTAGCGACCTGTATTTACGTTATTTGACGTTCTCTTTCTTCTTTAACTTGGTCGCATTGCTATTTTACATACTTTTCTGCTACTTTTCTATGCAACTTAACCCCCGTTAGCGTACACCGGATAGCATTTGTATGGCGAAACGGGTATAAGATACCAACAAAACGCAACCATAGTAAAACATGTACCTGCTCACTTAGTTGGAGTCTATGTTAGAAATTCGAAACCGATACATATGGGGAGATGTTTGAGAATTTTTCTATTGAAGACACGATCAAAAAACGCGTTGTTTCACAGAAAAGAATCTCAGAACACATTTTTCCAACCAATATGCTTTTTGCATAGAAAAAAATCTAATAAAGCGATTTTTTCTATAAAACAAAATTCAGACAATGATTTTTTTTTTTGTTTCAGAAAAACACACCAATGTGCTTTTTGCTATAGAAGATATGTCGGAAGTCTGTAAAGCCGCTTTTTAATGGGCGCACGTTTTCAAAGCAAAAGCACCTTCTCGGACTTTTTTTTATTGAAAAGGCAACATTTCCGATTTTTTCTTTTTTTTTGCAGGAAAAAAGGAATTAGACGTTTTTTCTATAGAAAAATCAGTGAATTGCAAATTGCTTTACATTTGCATAATTGTAGACACAATTCTTTTGTAAAAACTGCTGAGTGTGGAATCTTAGTTATTACCCTAACACAGGGTACTTACACCTCAGAGTAAATATACATAATCCATAACTAAATACATATATTAAGAATTTTCAAATATATATTTTAATCCAATATTTTATTTGTTTAGCAGGGCAAAAAAACACACATTATTACAGATCCAATTAGTAGGATTCGGATGACTTCTTGGCTTCCGTATCAGAGTCATCGGAATTTTCATGGCGTATGTTTGAAAACACATATTGGATGTAATAATATTGGATGTAATAATATATATATAATACTAGCCGTCCCGGCAAACGTTGCTTTGCCTTCAAATTTTATTTTTATTGGAAATGTTTCAGCCAATCGGTCTATTATAATAAGATACGCCTATATTTGCAGAAGAACTTAAAATATGTTCACTCAACCGAAATACAAAATTCTGTTTAAATACCGTTAGCAGGAGCAGAAATAATTGCTTTTTAATTTGTGGTTTGTATAGGAGG